>JAOWBP010051011.1:0-16996 GCA_028571105.1 Tragopan temminckii | reverse complement strand
GCTGCTCTCCGTAGCTGTGAGGGCTACAAATGAACCGTAATTGCCTCGTTCGCGGAGAGGAGGCCTTGAGTCATCGCTCGTTAGCGATTCGGTGAGGAAGAAAACGAGCTTTGTGGTGCTCGCTCGTGGCTGAGGGATGGACGAGGAAGGCGGCATCCCGGGAGGCGGCGGGGTCAGCGGCCCTGGAGGAGCGCGATGTGGCACTGGGGGACGTGGGGTGGGCTGCGGCTGGACTTGGCGAGCTCAGAGGTCTTTCCCGGCCTTCGTGATCCCGTGATCTCTCCTCACAGTTCACGGTGGGTTTTGAAAGGTTTTTATTGAAGTCCCGTCTTGATTTGGAAGCCGTCGGGTCTGCCGGTGACGGCACATCTCCTCAGTCCCAAGGCGTAGCTCTTCTCAAACCAACTCCACTGCCGCTGTGCGCAGCGCCCGAATTTCCTGACGAGGGAGGTGTTGGTCTCCCACGTTTGACCGTTTCCATCCAGCGCCCAAACGTGACTGTTTCTGCCCACAGATACACCCAGCCTGACCTCCACCCAGAGCCCTGAGTGCTGGCGGGGGTTCCTGCTGCGCTCCGTGGTGGCTGTCACCCACCTCATGGGGGGGAAGAGGTGTTTTCTGAGATAAGCCCGAGTCGCAGCTGCTGATGCTTTGAATTGTATTAAAAATAGATAAGCGTCTTCAGCATGCTCTCTGCGAAGAGCAGCGCTCAGCAGGAGATCCCACTTATCCTCCAGGTGAGGAGTGTGCGGTGCGGTGCCAGGAAACACAAAGGCTGAGGCTGCCGTGTAAGCTCGTTATCCTCTGCCTCCGTGGTCAGCGTCCGGTCTTCTGAGCAGAGAGATTACGCCTCGCCGGCGTCTAATTCAAGCTGTCCCCAAAACATGTCACAAATTGCTGCTCCCTGGGTACGGAGGCAGCGACGTGTTCCTGCTGTTGGAGCAAGCGCACAAGTGGAGTTTAGGGCTCCCCAGGGAGCAGCTGACTTCTGACCCCGGCTGTACACAGCCCCCATCAGCAGGCAGCATCTGACTTTTCCTTTTATTTTTCTTTCTGTGTTTTCCAAGCTGATTTCCTGAGAACTCGTGGGATTCCCTTGTGTGCTGGGCCTGCCCACGGCCCTGCAGGCCTGACCGGGCCCGGGCGTCCCAGCCCTGCACTCCCTGTGTAATGTGTGCCGGCCACACTCCCACAAGAGTCTGTTTGCCTTGATTAAGAGAATGCTTTGGATTTCATCGCTTTAGAAACCGGTGGCTGGGAAGATTATGTGATTACAGGGCCCCGGTCCTGTAAACATTTGCACATACTTGACGTGATTTTAGCTGTGTGTTTCTAATGGTATAAGTGCAACGGCTGATGTGAGTAAGGCCCTGTGCATTTAAATGCCTGCAGGGTTGGGGCCGGAGATACCGGCCACGTATGAGAGGAAATGACTTGATTTGGATTATCTGCACTTCCATTTTCCTATTTTAATGACCGTCCATGCAGTACAAACACGGAGCAGGCGGTGGGGAAAGATCAGTGTGATAAGACTCAGTATTTCCTTGGCTCTGCGGTTTGGGGTGGGACGTCATGTATTAGTTAGCTAATACTGCAGCTGTATTCTCCGGCACAACACGACGACAAAACATGACGTCCTTGATTCTGTTAGGGACAGCCCTATTCTTCTATGCTACATTTGTTCTTCTTTTTCCTTCTAAAGGCAAAGGGGGCAAAAAGCTTTGAGACGTTACAACCTCAGAAGAAAAAAGAAAAACAGCAGGACGCCAGCCCCGTTTCCTCCCGGGTGCATGTTACCATTAACGTTATAGGTAAGACAGCAGATTTGCTACTTCACCACGTTTTGTGTGTTTGAAGTTCTGCTCTTAACTCTGTGTTGACGTGGACCTGTGTGCTACAGTTACTTCTTCATTCCGTGTGGGCTCTGTTGCTTGCCTCCAAACATAGCGAAGGGGAGAGGAAGCCTTCAGATGTGGCATTGTTAAGCTGCACCTTGGGAAGCTTTATGCAACTCTGATCTCATCCGCCCTGTAGATACGCAGCCGTCCTGCCGTGTAGCAATCCCTTTGCACAACCCCAGAAGATTGACAGGCTGTTCTGCAGCTTCAGGTTTAGTAACATATTTTGCCAAGTTTGCACAAAGTCTGTTTTGGCATATGAACATGCACTATCCTGCATGAAAGAAAAAAACCCGTTGAAGCTCTAGAGCCCTGTCCTTCAAAGGCACGTATGCTTAAGTTTAAGCATGTGTTAGTGCCTTTGATTGGGAGATTTCTCAGAGTAGGCACTATCAGCCTCGATATTCTTGGACTGCCTGAAATTGTTTTGATATCTGCAGCACTCTGCCTAATTGACGCGCAGATGCCATCCGGCTTGGAAGCTGCTCGTGCCAAAAGTGGTCTTTAATGAAGATATTTATTTTCCTTTTTTTCTTTCTTTTTCTTTTTTTTTTTTTTTGTGAGTTTACGTCTAATTTTGGACCATTCCGAATTTTTACCATATATGGTCAGGGCTCCTTTTCAAACTTTGCCAAAATGAAATGTGATGATTTATAAAAAAAAAACAAAACAAAACCAAAAACCTAAGAGAGCTAGTTTGCTAATCCCCATTGTTCAGGAGTCATATTTTGCCGTATGCAATATCTAACTACACAAATGTTAGCTTCTTTTTTTTTCAGAGTCATTTGTGGTCGGTGGACGGTCTGATCGGTTGGTGTTCAGAGTTGGATGCTGTTCTTTTTCTCCCCTGGCCTGTTGTGTATTTTTTCCCCTCCGTTGGAAGCGCTATAGATGACAGATATTTTGGGTTTAATGACATGATTAAGATGCCTTCAGTTCAAATACGTGCTGGTCAGCTTTTGAAAAGTCTCTGTAGAGAGAGATTCTCTCTCCTTCCTGATCCCGTCCTGCAAAGGACAATTATTGTAACAATATTGCTCTCCCCTATCAACGTGCTTTGAAGGTAGAAGTGCTAAGTATTTTAATCCATTATGCAATCATTACCTATTTTTAGAACCTGAACCATTTTTTTATGTTCTTTCTACAATGCAAATGTGCTTTTATTGAGGCTCACAGAACGAGCTGTTTAGAGCACTTGAGCCGCAGGGAACGGGAATGAGGATCTGTCAGGGACTGTTTTTACATAACGTTTGTAAAAGGTGGTGTACAGAACATAAAGATCAGAGAACTGCTGCGAGCCACTTGTAAATTAAATGCTGGAAAAGCTCTCTAAAACCTGTAATATTTCAAGCGGAATGAAAGGAGATGAAAGACGTTCTAAATGCAAATGGTAGCCCAGCTCTGTTAACGATGGCATTTTTCTTTCTTTGCCAGTAGGGCTGTACACCTGCAACTCAGACAGCCATGGAGAAGAGTGGGAACATTCAGCTGGAAATTCCTGACTTCAGTAACTCTGTCCTGAGCCACCTGAATCAGCTGCGCATGCAGGGTCGCCTGTGTGACATCGTGGTCAACGTGCAGGGTCAAGCTTTCCGCGCTCACAAGGTGGTGCTGGCTGCCAGCTCGCCCTACTTCCGTGACCACATGTCCTTGAACGAAATGAGCACAGTTTCCATTTCTGTCATCAAGAACCCATCTGTTTTTGAGCAGCTCCTTTCCTTTTGCTACACCGGTCGGATATGTCTGCAGCTGGCTGACATCATAAGTTACCTAACGGCTGCCAGTTTCTTGCAGATGCAGCACATCATAGACAAATGCACGCAGATTCTCGAGGGAATTCATTTCAAAATCAACGTGGCGGAGGTGGAAGCGGAATTGAGCCAGACCAGGACGAAACATCAGGAGAGACCCCCGGAGTCTCACCGGGTGACGCCAAATCTGAACCGTTCCCTGAGCCCCCGTCACAACACCCTGAAGGGGAGCCGCCTGGGCCAGGTTAGCACAGTGCTGGACATTCGGGAGCTCAGCCCACCGGCAGAGTCCACCAGCCCTCAGATAATCGAGCAGAGCTCGGACGTGGAAAGCAGGGAACCCATCCTGCGGATTAACAGAGCGGGACAGTGGTATGTTGAGACAGGAGTGGGAGACCACGGGGGACGGAACGACGATGACGTCCGGGTGCTGGGAGGAGTGCGCATTAAAACGGAGAACCTGGAGGAGTGGCTGGGGACAGAGAATCAGCCGTCAGGAGAAGATGGCAGCAGTGCTGAGGAGGTAACTGCTATGGTCATCGACACCACGGGCCATGGATCCATGAGCCAAGAGACTTACACGTTAGGGTCCTCCGGGGCCAAAGTGGTGAGGCCGACCAGCAGTGAGATTGACAGGTGAGTTTTCTTGCGCTTATTTACTGACCTTGGCTGTATGAAGAGATTGAGCAAGATTTTCACTTGTCTGGATTGTTCCATTTTGAATATCTGCCCCTAATATTTCACGTGGCCATCTTAAGCAAAAGAGCTGAAGGAATTTTTCTATCGTGTTAGAGAGTGTTTGGTTTTGGTTATAATGTTTTGGCTGGGTCATGATCAGACCAGGTTCTCCATATGCAGGCTAACTTGGGAACTTGAGTTTTAGCACTTAGAGATGTATAGATTGGAATCTCTATGTCTCAGTGTTCCAACTGTGGTGGGGATTTTTGTCTAAGTGAGACATTGCAGTTCAGTCTCAGCAGATGGAATCGATGAGGTTGTACGCCATATGTTACACAAAGTGCCATAGTAACGATGCCTTCTGGCCTGGGAATTGGTGAGTTGCTCTGCTTTAGGGACAAGCTGGCCACCAGCTATAGGTCTAGAGGAAATTTTCTTCCTGGTGGCCCAAGATAGCAGCGGATCTTGGGTTTACCTCTTCTGAAGCTACCAAAGTGGGGACCCTTTTGGCCTCCACTGTTGTTTTGATTATGTGAAAGAGCAAAAAGCTTTTATTGGTAATAGGTAGTGAAATACCCTGTGTTTTGTTTCTTCATCCATCTGCTTCCCCTGAGCTCCAGCATTTGTTTTCTTGCCCTTAGCTCAGACCAAACAATGGAACTGATAAAGGGAGGATTGTTTGTATCTGTGAGGTTATGGATTTGTGGGAGATTTCCCTTCACATCTGCCTCTGTTCTCTTCCATCTCAATCCCTCTGGTCCCACGGGGCAACAGCTACCCAGAAACAGTGGATATTCCGTCACTTTAATAAATCAGTCTGTGGGAATGGTCTTGAGCTGGCCTGTGGGACAGGAAGCCTTTCCTAGCTTCTTAACTCTCTTCCATGGGTCATCTAGCCCTGAGCATCTCTTTTTGCATTGCATTCCATATCTGCTGTTTCCTACGTGGAACGCACCTCATCACTGCTGTGCTGTGTCTCAGTGTCACTCTTGTGAAGGGGAGGAGGATGAGGGTGGTACGTGAGGGATGCCCTTGGAGAAATAGTTTCTTCTCCCATAGAGTTCCTGAGTTCACCGGGCCCATATCAATTTACTTGCTTGCAGTAGCAACCGAAAAGCTCTCTGTTACTGAAGTGGAAGCCAAATGACTCAGTTTTATTTTTCAGATGTTAAGACTGAAACTGCAGACCACTATGACTTGGTTTTTCCTTTATACTTGCGCTGTTCCGCATTCCGCCTCCTGTGTGTTAGCTGGTGAGGATGAAGAGATGTTACACAGGTGCCTCTATTGCTCACCCGTTGTTCTACACACCACAGTGACCTGATGCCCATTAAAAACTCCACTTATGCTGTTCCCCCACCCCACAGATTTAGCCCTTCTGGCAGCATGGTTGCTGTGACTGAGCGGTACAGATCAAAAAGCGAGTCTCCCGGGCGGATGGATGAGCCCAAGCAGCCCAGTTCCCAGGTAGGCAGTTCTAGAAGTTTGCAAGTAAATGTTGTCATTGAAGGTTAAGGGGACCATGTTGTGGTGTAATGTGTAATGTTTTGCATTTACAAGCAATACTGCTTGAGAAGCAAGAACCATTTGCTGTTGCAAAGGGTTTAGTTGCGTGCACTTGGATTGCATGCCATCAGTATATGATTTAAAACTGATTCTGTCTGTTGTTTGGGATTTCATCCAGATAGCTGGAAAACATGAGGAGTTTCTCTTGTTGTCTGAGGGCATAAATGCCAACCCTCATTCTGGGCAGGCCACCAACTCCTGCAGAGAAACTCTGTTCACCTGCAGAGCTGTATCTGCTAAAGCGCTGACAGCAAATGCCTGAGCTGAAGGAGGAGGTATTAGCTGGCTTCTGTAGAAGGGCCGAGGGGTGACAACATCTGAGCTTTTTCCTACTAGTATCAAAACCATCCCCAAAAGCCCTCCCAGTACCACACCAGTAAAGCTTTTGGGTGGAGAGTCAGGTGGCTGTAGGTTTACCCTGTGGGTCTGTACTGTTTTGTCCTTTGTCTAGTTTCTTTCTTGCATACAGTCAGTGTTGCAGTGACACTGTAGTGCAAGTGCATCACCCAGCACTGTGTAGTATGACTCTCGTGTTCCTGACACATGAGTAATGTGTCAGTTTGTAATCAAGTGACTTTGCTGGAAGCAGGTGAGGAGTTAGCAGGCTGCTCTGACCTTGAGTGAGAGCGAGTGAAGTGAGGAAGAAAAATCACGATTTCTGTCTGCTAACTTCCTAATACCCTTCAAAAAACCAGATGATACTTTTTGTTCCTATTATGCTGTTTTGTGTCCTCAGATTTCATCTAGAAAATTTCAGGTCAAACTAACCCTCCAGGGCAAATGCGACATAAAAAGCAATTTTAGCTCCAAGTGTGGAAAAGCTGCCATTATTTCTTTGTAGTGAGATGGCCTCAAACTTAGAACTGTAGGCTTCAGCGTATACAGGGCAGTATTGTCACCTTTCACTCTTCTGGTGTTCCTGTACTGGTGTTATAAATAGTTTGCCTTTAATCCCTGCCTGGTGGCAGAGTGCAAGCGAAGTACCATAGCATGATGCATCTCCTTTAATTCCCTGCAGCTTGCCACTGCTTGAACAGCCTATTTCAGGGGCACCTGACATGGTTATGCTGCTGCTTACACGTGCCCAGCCCTGGCAGCCAGAGGAGAGCTTCTCCTGTGCTTATGCTGCTTGCTTCTCTGTGTTTGGCATCGTCAGGAAATGCCACAGGCATGGGATGCAGACGCTGCATCCTGCAACACGGAGGCATTCAGGGGCCATCTGCCCGCATTCATTCTGGATGTGATAGCTCTGGAAAGTTCCAGAAAGCAGTGCTGGTTGCTGCCCTAGACCAGTACAGCCCTTGGCTGTTTGTCTTTCTGGCTTCGGAAGATGGCCTGCTGCCCTGGCTGTGTGTCTTGGACCAGGCATCTTAGCTCTCTGTGCTGTGGCTTCCCCTGCCACGACACGGGGGTAGATGGACTGGATAAGAATTTAGGCAAACATCATTCATGATGAAATGAAGTCTGAATGACACCTGAATAAATAACGCCTGTGAAATGACACCTGAAGAGTTTCAGATGTGATTTGGAGTTTACTCCACCTTTGTTTTACTGTAAGCTCATCAGCTGGCTTTTTTTTTTTTTAACATTGAAAAAGTAAAGTAGAGCACAGTGAAACTGACCCAAATTTAAGGGGAAAAAAAAAAAAGAACACCACGCATTGACCCATTTGATCCACAACTCCATCAGTGGCTGAGTGCCCTTTTGACAAAGGCAGTATTTTCTTCCCCAGACCTAGTGAGTGGCTTGGCAGAAGGGGCCGTGGAGCAGAGGTTTCTAATTGATTGCTCATTTGTTTCCAGCCCCAAGGCTCCTGTTAAGCACTAAAATGTGTGCTTGAGGTTGAAGACATTAGGGCTGTTGATTTCTAGGTTTGGCACACGCTTCAATGCTTGACTGGACTGGGGCTTAGAGGAAGAAGCAGCAGATCTTCTTCCCTTCTTTTTTTATCAAGCCGCCTGTTTTTCTAAATCTGTGTTGTTTCCTGGGCAGGGGGAGGAATCTGCCATGATCGGAGTGAGCGGTTACGTGGAATATCTCCGGGAGCAGGAAGTGTCAGAGCGCTGGTTCCGGTACAACCCACGGCTCACCTGCATTTACTGTGCCAAATCCTTCAACCAGAAGGGCAGCCTGGACCGGCACATGCGTCTGCACATGGGCATCACGCCTTTTGTCTGCCGCATGTGTGGGAAGAAGTACACCCGCAAGGATCAGCTGGAGTATCACATCCGCAAGCACACGGGCAACAAGCCCTTTCATTGCCACGTCTGCGGCAAGAGCTTCCCTTTCCAGGCCATCCTCAACCAGCACTTTCGCAAGAACCACCCGGGCTGTGTGCCTCTGGAGGGGCCTCACAGCATTTCCCCCGAGACCACGGTCACGTCCCGGGGGCAGGCGGAGGAGGAGTCCCCCCCGCAGGAGGAAGCTGTCGCTGTGGGGGAGACGGCACAGGGATCTGTGTCCACTACTGGGCCGGATTGAAGCGCGGCTGTGGAGTCTGGGGAGAAAGGACCGTCTTCCCACTCGGGCTCTGGAGTCAGCACCAACCTCACAGGCTGGTACTGTAATTAGTGCAATGCCACCACCGGACAGAAAGAAGCTCCCAAGATGTTGCCAAAACAGAAAAATCTCTCTCTCTCTCTTTCTCTCACACACCCACAC
Source organism: Tragopan temminckii (assembly GCA_028571105.1). Taxonomy (NCBI): domain Eukaryota; kingdom Metazoa; phylum Chordata; class Aves; order Galliformes; family Phasianidae; genus Tragopan; species Tragopan temminckii. Next base: position 8,442 of record JAOWBP010051011.1, on the reverse strand, counting down.
ACACCCACACACACACACTTAGAGTGTTAAACGTTTTTCCCCTTTATTCCTCCTGGGGAGAAACAAGACAACTGTGTCAATCATCTTCTTATTCAGGGATCGACAGGATTTTAAATTTTTATAATGTTTAATAGTGATCCAGGACAACAGTCACTTTTATTTCTCAGCAGCATCGTGGCCCAGCAGTGAGCCAGGCTGCTCCTCGCCATAGCCAATGGCGAGGGAAGAGCAGGGCAAGGGGCAGTCACCCTTCTCCCTTTCCCAGGTAGTTGCCACGTTAAAGAAATCAGACTGTCCTGGTGGAACCTGCCTTGCCTCACTGTATTTATCCCTGTCTTATTTTTGGTATGTCTCTTTTTACATTTCTACTCCAACTGTTATTTTAGGGCTTTTGGCTTGCCCGTCCCAGGTGCGTGGCCTCCAGCCCCTTGTTAAGAGAGGGCACGGCTGTAAAGCAGTATTCATTCTAGAGGTCAGCAAAATTGGAAGCACTTCGGCTACTGAAAGTGAGATTTAGCAGCTGTGAGGTTTGCATTACTCTTAATGTGTTGGAAGAAGGTTTGGAGGGGTCTTTTGGGGAGAGGCGTCTTTTGATCGAGACAGGTCAGGGCGCTCTGACGTCAGACCGGTGCACTGCCGTGCTTTGGCTGTTGCCGGGCTCTAGGAAGAGGTTTGTGGACTGGCTGAACAGAGGAGTTTAGAGGCTGGCTACCAAAGTCGTCCTTCACCCCAGCTCTCCCTTGACACGCACTTGATATTTTATAACAGCAATATGGTTTACTGAAATACTATAATCCCAGCCAAGCAATCATGGGTGGTTGCTTTTAAACTTGTTTCTACAAACTAATTTGATAAGTTTTTTATCGATGAAACGCAAAAAGAAAACCCTACTTTATTTCCTCCGTAGGGTTTGGGAAACTTCATGGTTCCTAGAGCAATCACAACTCTGTCCCTTTGCATGGACTTCAAGTTCTAAGCAGTTCTGACGTTTAGAGCCAGTTTAGCAAACCCAGAGAGACGTGCCTGCATTGTGTATTGTAGGTGTTTGCACGTGCTTACGTGTTTCATAAACGGAAAAGCATGGGACAGGTAGAGAAGTGCAAATATCTCGACATCTTTTGAAGAAGTCTTCTTTTTAAAAATATGCAATACTTTAAGAGTTTTCTTTGGTTCTGGTGCCGAATTGTTCACGGTGGAGGGGGAAATGAGCAACATGTTGCGCAGATTGGGTTTGGAAGAGGACGTTTATTTGAAGGGATTCTCTGGAGGATGTCTAATGTGTATAATAAGGAAGGATGAGGTTCTGATCCTTAAGATGATGGGAGGAACAATGAGACATTGAAAAAGAAACATTCCATCCTGCTTTCACAAAGGAAGCCGGGCAAGTGGTTACGGCGTGGGCTTGGCAGGCAGCAGGCTTCCCAAGTGAAACTGCAGCTTGTCCTGTCGTCCTGCCGTCTGACTGCACCCTCGTGGGCACGGGTCCCCCTGGCCCTGCTCTCCCCAGCCCAGATTGGGACTCGTGATCATTTTCCTACCTCCTTAAAGGCAAGAATTTGGGGAAGAGGGAAGTACTCTTACCTCACTTCTGCTTTGCGTGGGTGAGGGGTCTCACTGTTCCTCCCACGTCTCTCAGAAGGCAGACGTGGCTCTCATGAATGTTTTTTTGTGTGCGGGGGAGGGAAGGGCTTGGTGTTCATCAGCTGTACTAGGGATGTGCTCCTCAGAGGAACCTCGGCCAGTGTTCCGAGCAGGGAGCCTGCAGAGTACAAGTACACTGAGCATTTCGGACAGGAGGATTGGTATCTCGCCTCCATTTTCCTTCCTCTCCTTCTTCCTCTCTTGTCAAGTGCATCATCACGTGGGGAATGACTCTCTGAGCAGCCACCCCATTCAGTTTCCTATCAGAGGTCAAGCAGTACGGTCGCCAGAGAGCAGTGACAACAGATGAGAGCGCAGAGGGTGGCTGAGGCAGGTTGTGTTGCAATCGAGGTGTGGGAGGAGTGGAGATATGCAGAGTATGCTGCTTTAGTCATAGCTTTTGAAGTTACCAAAAATCATTAAGAAAAAAAGTTACAAACTTTGAAATGCTATCCTGTTCACACTAGAGAGCGTCAGAAGTTACTTTAGTTGCTTAAAAGATTTTTAAGTGTTTTAAAATAGAACTTTTAAAAGAATACTACCAAACTATAAAAACATAAAATTATTTATATACATATATTATATATAAATATAGTGGGAAAGTTTCCCTGCTAAGCTTGCTGTGAAGAGAGGGGTGAAGGTGCAGTAACTGCTATACAAGCAGCATTGGTCTGAAACAGATGGCAACCGATCCGTCAGTGCGTAGCGATGAAGATGAGATGGTGAATGCCTTACTTGTATGGCATAGCTGTGAGTTTCTCAAGCAGATTTTTGGTTTTTTTTTTTTTACTGTATTGATACTGTGAATGGAGGAGCATCCAGCAGCCCAGGGTGGAATCCTGTTGGGCTGATTCGCTACTTCTGATTGGCCTGGTGAAAATCATTACCTTGTTCCTTCATATTGTTCTAGGCTAGTCTGAAAACAAAGCTTGTGAAAGGTCTTTATTTTTTCCTCTGGGTTGTTTTTTTGTTTTTTTTGTTTTTGTTTTTGTTTTTTGTTTTGTTTTGTTTTAGTGCAGAGGTTGCCACTGTATAAATGATCATTTCCGATTGCATGCAAAAGAGCCAATATTCTTGCCCAGGCCTCACCGAGGTGAAGTTTATAGCTTGTAGCTAGACTCAGTATAAGGTATGGTAGTGGGAATCATTTTAATATTATTTCTGTACATTTAATGGATGTGTATATGTATGTATGTGTGGAAATCATGGTGCCTCTGACATTTTCTTGAGCAATGCTGAAAGCAGTCGAGACCCATCTGCACCAGGAGAGGGAATTGGTTCGGAGGGAATTGTTCACCTAACTTTTCTTTCGGCGATTGATTTCTCAGTGCAGACAGGGCTGCGATTGGAGAGTAAAGGGTTGGAGGTCGCGTGCAGTGTGGCCAAACCTGGGCTGAGTTTCCCAGCTTGGCAGAGCTGCTCGGTGTGGTGATGGCATCCTTGGTTGCCTTGTGGTCGCACCAAAGCCGTGGAGGAACAGACGCCGGCTTTCCAAGTACGAATGCTTCTGTGATGGGTTGAGGCACAGCTTTGCGTTTCCACGTCTAGCTGCAGCTTTTTCCCCTTTGCCAAAACTGTGATTTCAACTGTGATTCAAGGAGGATGTGAAGTGAAGTGTCGTCGTGATACCTCTGTAACTTAACATTTCTGCCAGCTTCAGTTGGGGCTCACTAACCCGTTTGTTTGCTTGCCTCAGGCGGCAGGGGGGACGTCCTCTATTTCTGCAGGCTTCTGTGTCAGAGGGAGAACGCATTTCTGAGCTCTTTGCTGTGGCAAAGAAACCTTCCTCATGCCAAGCGTAACGCTTCTCTCCAGCAGCCTGCAGAAAGACCTGAATGACAGCAGAGCAAGGCGCTTGGACGGTCCCCGCTGCCACCAGCTTCCCTGTGAATAGTTGTGAAAATAATGAGAATTGTGTTAGTACTGTGCTGCTGCTTTGAGAAAAGCTGAGCCTTCCTCTGGGGAGGAATGGCTGGGAAAGAGAGGAGCGAAACGTCTTGCTGTTCTCCTGCAACAGGAGCTTGGGACAGCAAGCAGGGCTGCTTCGTTCCAGCAGCTGGCAAGGGATGAGCAAAGAGGGCTCATGAAATGGGAGTTCATCACAGCAGGGTGACAGCACGCTTAGAGACACAGAATGGGAGCCAGTGCTGGGGCAGGTCGGTGGGGCAGGTCCCAGCGCTCGTCCTGCACTGCGCTGCACCAGTGCCGTGCTTACCATGCCAGGAGGATTTTGAGGATGGGAGAAATCCAGGGGCTTTGGTTCAGGAAATGTCTCGTGTTTTATTTGGGCTTGGGCTCAGAGTTCCCCCAGGAGCTGAGCCATAACCACAGCCAGAAATCTGGGGTCTTCCATGAAGCTGCTACTGCTCTGAAATTATCTGAGTCCTGCCATCTCTTGCCAGCCGCCTTGGTTTTGTTGCTGAAAAGCTCTCTTCTGTGAAATATAGGGAAAATCGGAGGGTATAGGAGTGCCTGAACTGCAGTGATTGGGGTGCTAGTTGGAGGAGAGGTGCCTGGAGAGGAAGGCCTGGCAGCATCTTATTTCTGAGCGTAGGATTGATAGGGTTAGTTTCATTGTGCAAATTGTGAACGCTGCCATTGCGAGGATGGAGGCTGTGATGGAAGCAGGGCTGGGCTGCGAGCTGTCCCACACAGGTACTGGAGGTCTTCCTGCTGATCTGAAGGTACCAGAGCTCTGTCTGCTGGGGAACTGCCACGTGGTTCCTACCATTTCTCTGTGTCGGATCCGACCACGGCTTTTTTTTTAGGTTGAACTAAAAGATATTCAACTGTAATCTTCACTGACCTGTTTGACTTTTTATTCCTAGGGACTGTAGAAAATTCAGGTTTCATATAACATTATCCTCATCCCAACTGTGAACACGTTACTACTGCTTCTTATAATTTATTACCTTTCCGTTCCTGAACGTCTGTGCGATCCGGCTGTTTACCAGTGCCACCTTCCAGTGCTCCATTAGTTTTCATGCACAGGGAATTGTTGCAATGGATAAGCTGACCATGCTAGTTGGAAGAGTAGAAGCCTTTGCAGAGTGACTTTTGCTTCCTCTAGCTGTCATTAGGGAATGCACACACACATACTGTATATACATATATATGTATACATATATAAAGTGTTTCAATATAAGCTCATTTAGCATTATTCTTATTTAATTTATATTTTAATGCAGTTGTAAACCAAAGTATTACAGCTTACGAAATGATGTGTCTTGGAAACAGGAGGAACCATTTGAGGTGGGAGTTCCAAAAGATCTGTATTGACAAAAATATGGATCCAAGTAAGGTGTAAGAGTTTGCTCTGGTGAATCTTAGGGATGTGGAACCTTGGGCAGGTTTAAGATTTGCTGGATAAGGTTCAATTGAGGGGAGGCAGTGTGAGTTACTGTTTTAACACTCTGCTTTTTTTCTCACCCAGTCTGACTTGGTGTTGGAGGAGCTGCTTCAGGAACAGTGCAGCTGGCAGAGAGGAGGCACTTCAGCTACCTTTGCTGGACGAAGCAGGACTTCCCTGCAGGGGAACTGAGGCGTAGGTTTGCTGCCCTCCCTTGTTGTTGCAGGACTGGGAGGAGTTTTTGTTGGGACAGGCTGTCTCTGTGCTGGTCGTGGCTCTGCCTCCATCTCCCCCAGCCTGCTGTTCCTGGCTGCGGTGGGTCAGGGCTGGGAGGTTTGCACTGGGAGGTGGAGGAGAGCTGCAGCCAGGCACAGTGCTGCAGGGCTCTGGCTCACGTGTGCTGTCACAGCAATTACAGCCATCCCAAATGGTCTTCAGGGCCTTCTGAAGGCCTCTGAACAGCCCTGAGGTACAGAGAAATGGTTTTGTTAAACAGAATCGAGGCTTAAAACTTGCCGTGTTCTTCATGGCACTGAGCTGTTTTGTAGAAAACAAGTGTGTTCTGGCAAGCCCAGAAATAAAAAGAGGGAAGGCAGCAAATCAGAATGTAGTCTGGCACAACCAGGAGCTAGAGAAGGGCCACACAGAGCTGCCAGTGTGTTTAGTGGCCAATGTAGTGCCGTAGAGACAGGCACTTGCTGCTGACTGATGTTGAGAGGCGCGTTTGTTTTGCAGTAACCTCTGTGGAGGGGCACATTCTGCTGTCACCAGTGCAAGCAGGGTCAGAGATAAAATCTTGCTAATCGTTCTGCACTGGGGACTAATTGCCTATCTAAGGAAGGCACAAATTCTGCAGGCAGCTCTATCACAAACTCTCCTGCAGGTTTGGCAGCGGCCGTGCCTCCTCTCAGAGCCTCTTTTTGTAGCAGGCTGCCCTGCGTCCTTGCACCGAGCAGCAACGAGCTGCCCGCCCGCTGCTGCTGATTGAATAGGTTCCCTTCATACTCTCCTGCAGGATTAGTGCGTGCTCACAGCTCGGGGTGTACACACAGAACCATTTTTAGCTCCTGAGTTCAGATCTGGCAAATATAAAAAGCCTGTAAGCTAATCTATGTTTGATTGCAGGCGCTGGGCACTGGGGCTGAGCACAGGAGCCCTGCTGTGCTGCGTGCTGCGTTCCTTCTACGTGAACCCTGCAGCGAAGGACAGGGAGCAGAGAAGACAGAGCCGGGCACATCTCCGAGATGCACGGTGCAAGGAGCAGCAGCAGGCAGGAGTTAATACGTGGGATGTGCAGGTTAGGCGTAATGGAGAAGCTTCTTCTCCCTGAGCACAGCCAAACACCGAATAGGTTATCCACAGAGGCAGGGGGATATCCCCCCTGCCCGAAGGTAGCCCTGCCCTGAGGTGGGAGCTGGGGGGTCCCTGTCCCTGTGCTGTGCTCCATGAAGCGAGGGGCAGAGGCTCCGACCCTGCCCATGCATTACCATTGTGTGTTCATTTGCCAATGACAGACCTGTGACATAGCATCTTGTCTGCGGCGGTCTGTGGAGAGGCTGGCTGCTTGCTGTGCCTGAGTGCAGCAGCCTGTGTTCCTTGGACTAAGCCAAGCTATATTTCTGTTAGACTTGTATTTTATTTTGAAGAATTATTGTGTAACAACGGGCAGCTGTAGCAGGCTGCCTAGTTCATATCAGTTAAGCTTTTGAAACATATTCAGGTATCATTTAAATACTGCTGTGTAACTCCTCGTTTAACCTGACATACTCTGAGTTAATCGTGTTTCTGCAGTTGTCTACGTCAGTACTTTAAAACAAATCAGTGTATTTTTTTTTGCAGACTGTCAGTTATGTTAAGCTTCCAACTTTACGTAGGTTTTGTACTTAACCCCCCTCAGTTTTACAGTTAAATGTCTTCATTATTTTTATTATTAATTGAGTGAAGCTTATTTATTTAAACCTTCCTGTTACATTTGCAGTCAGACCCAGTACCATTGGCCACGGCCCACGAAACTGTGAAACTAATTATCAAGTAAGAATGAAGCTAGATTGGTGAATTACTCGTGGTTATAAAACACAGCGAGTAGCAGCATCAGAATAGGATTAAAACTGCTGGGGCTGGGGGAGGAATCATGAAACCACAGCTGGGAAACCTCTGTGGGGACATCACCTGGAGATGTTCCTGCACCAGTTCCCCATTGCCCAAGATCAGGAGCTGTCCTGAGACAGAGAGTTTTGTCTGGGGTCTGCGTGCTTGTCGGTGTGTTGCAGGCATTGGTTTGGTATGGGTGCTCTGTGATGCCATTTCCTTAGTGCTTACGCATCTGAGGAAACTCTGGATTACTGTGAAGCTTTTATTTAACGCTCCATTGCATGGGAGTTGGTATCTGAACAACCGTTGGCTTGACAGAGGCGAGGGCTGAGGCAGCGGCTGTGTGACACTAACAAAACGGGACGGTGCAATTCTCTGAAGCACAGCTCTGGTTTTGACCCAGCGTGTGCTTGGGGAGCATTGGAGCTGCTGTCTGTTCGGCCCCTGGCATAAGGCAGACACCTCTTGGCTCCCCGAATTTCATGCCTGGGGAAGAAGCTCTGTTGGCAAAGGGAAGTGCCAGAGAGATATCTGAAAGTGCAAGGGAACGCTGTCATTAAATAACACACGCTTCTTGTGTACGTAGAACTGCTGCTGGTTAGGATGGACTGAGGAGCGAGAGGGATCCTCTGTGATGGAAACTGAGGATGAGAACCACGCACAGCTCTGTGCTCCTGCGGTCACTTCTCCACTGCCTGTAACACGAGGTGAAGCCCTCCTGTTGCCCAAGGTGCTCTCTGCCCCCACCTGCCCCCAGCATCACCCCCCTCTTTCCCGCACAACACTGTGAATGACACCAGTCACTCTTCTAATGCTCCCATCCAGCTTGCTCAGAGCACGAAGTGCTGCCCTAGGTGGTGACGCTGGGGGAGATGGGGCTGAGGGCTCTGTCTGCACGCAGGGACAGCTGCGGCCCAGCACCCCGTGCAGAGGCGTTGGCACACAGTTAACGACATAGGCAGCTTTGTGTAGCAATTTGCTAATCACGCCTGATTTCCAAATGATCTAAACTGACAATCAATTTCTAAAATATAAGAGCTTCTTAGAGGGAATAGTCGAGGATGTCTTTACCAGAAAGATTTAACTGGGATAACTTCATGAAGAGCTCAGGAGCTTTTCCGTTCTGTTTCTGAGCAAACACTCCAGAAAGTGGGTTGCATTAAGCAGCAGAGTCCCAGGACAGTAACTACCTCTCTCTCTCTCTCGGAGTGCTGAGGTTGCCACGCTACGTGCTGTCAGCAAAGCGTTCACTTCAGATTTGTTTTCCTTACCTCCGTGTGGCAGCAGCACAGCGCGGCTCTAGAGTAGGGAAATGGCACTGGGGAGGCACCCTGCAGTGGCAGCAGCTCTCTATGAGCCCC
>JAOWBP010051010.1:5564-16996 GCA_028571105.1 Tragopan temminckii | reverse complement strand
ACATTCACAGCCATCTTTCAAAGGCACTCAGACTCAAATAAGCTTAAGAAAAAAAAAAAAAAAAAAAAAAAACCAAACAAATGATACCAACTGAACAAAGCAATTACTTAAAACTTTCCTCTTTGGTGAAGTCGTAAAAATGCTACGTGCTATAATAAGTAGGCGATCGCAAAACTCTAAAAACACAGGATTTTTAAAAGCTATGGAAACATGAGACTAAAATCCCAACACAAGTGCAAATAGCAGTTTACATCTACCAGACAACATATCAACTGATTGTTAGGGCACATACTCTGCAAATTCACAAAGACCATGAACATCCCAATATTATTTTTACCAATTGGAAACACACAAAGGCCAAAAACAACACCAATAACTCAAATAAAAAACTCATGCTTATGTTTACATAAAAGTTTGATGAGTATAATATATTCGTCACACTCCCACAATTATTCCCTGAAAATACTATAAATATTATTTTGACAATGTAATTATAGTTTTTACTTTAACAGTGGCAGCAAAGTACTGGCACCAATCCCCTACACAAAAAGTCTAGACAGATAAAGCAAAGATCACACGATCACACATGGAAACTGGCAACTCTTGAGATCAGGGCCGTCCCTTATTTATATAACTAAAAAAGTCTATTTAAGTTAGTGCCCAGTTTATTTAGTTTTGCTAAGACTAAGCAAAAGGAAACCTCAAATAAAAATAAATAAATAAATAAAAAGGAAGATGAAGATACTTAAATTCTCTTTTCCTCTGAGTAACTAAAGTATGCTTCCTTCATGGTGCTTGTTGGGAATTAACCTCATGGACTGTGAATCCATTCAGGAATCTCTCCCGCTTCCTCTCCCTTGAAAGAAAAGCTAGCATGAATATGTACTCAGTGTGATAAGAGACAGTATTTTTGACCCCGCATGACAAGTAAAATGGCTCAAGCTTTATAAGAATTTACTCACATTCCATGTAAATCAGCATACATCTGACTTGCACAACAAATATGCAATATATTAATTCATAATATTTAATCAAAGAAAAAAAAAGGACCAAAAAAACCCACAACCCAAGAAACAGCACACATACATGGTTTGCTTCCTCCTCTGGAGATAAATATAGATAGAACTGATGTGGAAAGAGGAAGGATTAACTTTAAAAAGGACAAACCAGTTGGTTTAAATTTAGCAGCCACTGTGTTATAGAATCTCCAGGACATCACCAGGAAGTTGCATCTTCTCCAGCTGTAGTTACCTTACAATCAAATCCATATAACCAAGTCAGTGTGAAGATACTTGATGTTCCAACAACAAGAAAAAAAATGAGGTCTCAGCTTATAGGCAATAAAACTTCACAATGGTTTCCCAAATGCACTGTCCAGTAAAATTTTACTGCTCTATCACACTTTCCAGGCATGTTTTAAAAATATTTGTTTTTCATATACAATATAAAATGCAAACAGGAAATGAAATCATTCAGTGCAATGTGTTTAAAGAACTACAAAAAAAAGCAGTGAAAAGCAGAATGCAAATTTTTAAAGACTAAAGCAGGAAATAAAACAGAAACAATACTAGCATTTGGTAAAGAATATTTAGGCCCCATATTTGACCACTCCAGTTCTTTTTCCTGTTAAAATACAGTTGTGGTTTAACCCAGCAGCAGCTCAGTACCACACAACCGTCCGCTCGCTCCCCCCCAGCGGGATGAAGGAGAGAACTGGAAACAGAATAGGACCACCACGGCCGCCAGCAACGCGAGGTCTCACCCCCTGCTGACCGACTCCCTGCAACCCCCGAGCAGCAGCCGCCCCCGGTTCCATCCCTGCAGTGCTGCTGCGGCCATTGCCTTGTTCAGGGGAACAAAATAAATAACTAAATACATGAATAAAAATGGATAAAAATCTAAGAGAAGTTAAAGATAAAGGAATGTCTATTTAAAAATTTAGAAAGGAAAATCAATTCAGTATCCATCACCAGGTTTGAGAACATCGCCTTTCACCCTCAGAATCAATCAGTCTCTGCTTTCCAAAGCAGTTCCGAATTATAAATAACTGAATGCAGATTGAGGAAAAGGTCAGATGAAAAAAACATTTCATGCTTACTTTCACAGCAAGAGAGGACAGAACTGAAAAGTTTCTCTCTCCTTGCCTGTCTTGAGGAAGTAGAAATCCCCGATATTAATTCATTTTCATTTCCAGGAAGTTTTGCAAAGATAACTCAAGGATTAAAGATCACAACCAACCCAAAAGGCAGCAGTGAGTGAAGAGAAGTTGTTCTGTGCTTTTCATTAATTAAAAGAAAATACATGATGATAGAAGATCATGTCCAAATCAGTTGGAACACTGAAAGAACCCTGACTGAAGGTGAACCCTAACAATTATGAATGCCAAGGTAGAGGGGAAAAAACAACAACAAAAAAACAATCAAACAACTCCCCCCCACACACAGACTTTTGGACTCAGCAGGTTCGTTATCTGAACAACACTGCAGGCCTTCTCCTCTTCTCCTTGTAGTAATAAACATTTCTTCAGTTCCCCTTAGCGTGTGGCATTTGGGGTACTTTGAAACCATTTAAACCAAGACCATACTGGGCTTGTTTAGCTTGGAAAAAAGAAGGCTCCAGGGAGATCTCACTGTGGCCTTCCAATACTTGAAGGGAGCATGAAAACAGGAGGGGGAATTTTTTTTTATTTTATTACATTATTACCACTTATTACAAGTGATAGGACAAGGGTGAATGGTTTTTAACTAAGACAGAGAAGGTTTACATTAGATATTAGGAGGAAGTTTTTCACCCAGAGGGTGGTGACACACTGGAACAGGTTGCCCAAGGAGGTTGTGGATGCCCCATCCCTGGAGGCATTCAAGGCCAGGCTGGATGTGGCTCTGGGCAGCCTGGTCTAGTGGCTGGTGACCCTGCGCATAGCAGGGGGGTTGAAACTAGATGATCACTGTGGTCCTTTTCAACCCAGGCCATTCTATGATTCAAGATAAGACATGCTTTATTTCCCCCAAATCTTCCTTCAGGAGAAGCAGTGTGAACAAGCATCAGACACTTTATAGTCATGCTGCTAAACAATCTACCAGAAAATGCTCATGTTACTATAATCAGTGCAGTATGAAAATTCTACATAGTCACCTTTCAACGCTGTCTTTAAAGGAATGTTTCAAGTGCTGTTTTGAATATGCTATCTGTAGCAGCTTAACTGTATCTGAGTGCTTTTCAGAAAATTGGAAGCAAATTCAAATTCTTATTCAAGGATCCAAGCTTATTATCCACTACAGTTTGCCACCATTTCTGGACATGACACTATGATAAACAAATAGTCTAAAATCCTGTACAGCAGCTTGCACATCTGGACATTGATTTTGACAGAGTACCCATGATATTGACATTTGTTGTTAATACTCTCCTATTATGTCATTTTTATGAAGCTTTCCCTGGTTGGTGTAAACCCACAAGAACTCTGATGCATCAGGACAGCATAACAATAATAGTTCTGCTTTTTGGTTTAAAGCTTGCTCAAGTATCACCAGCAGCCTGGAGCTGAGGAACATCAGTGTAAAGCTTGGAGCACCTCCCTCAGGCACACACAGTGCAGTACCTCTCAGCAGCTGATATAGTTGCACTCAGGTCTGCTTTAAAGTACAATCAGCTCATTCAGAGAACCTGCGCAACAAATTGTCCCTCACAGAGCACTTATCAGGCATTCACTGCCTTTTCATCCAAGAGCACAGCAAAGTATACTGGTGGATAAATACTTTTCAGCAATTATGTTGGAATTCAGAGCACATTCTTCAGCATCTGCAATATTTTGAAGCGGTGAAAGGCTTGAGGAGATCTATTTACAAACAAGATTAAAGCACCTTCTGCCCAAAACATAAAAAAAAAAAAGTAGTCAATGAAAGGATCAGACTAATAAACATCAGCTTGCTTTAAAACAGGCAGGCCCTTGCTGTAATTTATCAAGGAGAAACAAAATTCTTTTTTCCACAGACATCAGAGATGAATCCTACATCCAATTTTCACTCTGGAATCTGAAGAGGAGGGTCTATCATCCTAACAAGGATCAATGTAACTTTTCACAGGTCTCCTAAATTTGTTGGAAAGCTTTAAGATTTTCCATAGGAAAAAGGGGAAAAAAATCCCAAAACCAAACCAAGACACACACACTATCACGTGCAGATTTTCTATTTGGGCTTCTGACAAGGATATTTCCTATGTCTGCTGCAATCCCTAACGTACTGAACTACTTCTCAGCTCTTAGGAGATCTAGGTCTGCTTTAAGTTCAGTTAAAGTTCATCCAGCAGCTTCATCTGCTCCTCTGGCAAGTGTTCTTGGTCTTTGTACCCACAGCAGAAAAAAAGGTTGTAGTGGCTATTTTTTTTTTTTAATTATAAAAAAAAAAAAAAGAAAAAAGGACATGGAGAGGTACTAAGAAAATTCCACTAATCTTATATTCTGCAGATTCACATTTTTTTCACTAGACTCTTAGTAATAATTTGAATAAGTTATTATTTGTTTATTGGAAGACCACGTGGTCTCAGATTTTCTCTGCTTGATTGGGAACTTTGCTCTCCAAAGGAGGAGGGAGTAGTAAGAAACCAACACATTTACAACTATGTGCAACTCACTGATACAGATCAGTCTTGATCCTGCATGGAAAGGCTACAAATCATTAAGCAGTTGCTTAGCATCACTGCTCAGCAAGTCCCAGCACTTATCTAAATGTTGGCTTTCACCAACATTTCTTAAAGGAAGTCCCCTTCTCCACATGCTACAAGATATTAATTGATCGAGGGAAATTGCCACTGTATATTTTATGGAAATACAAGACAAATCAGGCTATAGAGTGCAGCTAAAACTAAGACTTAGTAAGAAAGAACAGAGGAAGAACAGGGACAAACAGCTATTTGAAAGGAACACTGTAACTGAAAGACCTAAAAATGTTCTTCTAGTGTATGTATTAAAAAGAAAATAATTGTTAAAGGGATGGCTCGCTTGCAGGTGGGGTAGGACTATCTTTATGTGCCATATGTAGGAATTAACTAGCTATTTTTAAACTCTCTAAAGTCTTAGAAAGCTATTCCAGGACAGACATACTAATTCACCTCCAGCTTTTCTGGTCCACTGCCTTAGTGGCATAACATGTACTCAAAATAACAGCTTTTTCTGCAGCTTATTGGAATTTATCTTTTTACTGAAGATGAACAATGAGAAATGCTGAAAATTTGCAGTAGAGTTGTTTCAGTTAATGTAATGAAGTGAGGACCCAGATAAGCCTAAAAACTATTTATACTGTTACTTCTTGCAGAGAAGATGCAAAGAAATCTTGTTTTTAATCACACCACTTCCCATGCATCTTTTTTGCTTCTATCATTAATACATCATTAGAACAGCAGTTCTTCTTCCCCTTGAAAACCACCACACTGACTACAGTGCTGGCCCAGATATACTTTTTTTTTTTATCCATTACAAATTGTAAGTACATTGAACTTTCCTACAAAACTTACCACATCATTCTGAGACTTAACAGACACCAACAGATTTAAGAGTGAAAACAAATCATTGACCAGATTAAAAGATTTTTTCAGATTGAACCAAAACCTTCAATTTCTTTTCTTCATAAGTACAATCAAGTTGGAAGCTCAACTTTTTTTTTTTATCCTACAGAGACATGGTTCAGGAAAGCCTTAACGAAGGCATGGACTGAAACATTACATAGTGTTGTTCTCTCTGCAATACAGTATTACCTTTTTATCCTTATATTTTACGTAGACTGATACTACAGAAACAACAAGAAGGTATTTAAAATACCTTAAGGGCATAAAAAAGCATTTAAGTATAATCATCAGATTCAAGCACCAATTTAAAGGGGTAAGCAGGACATATCCAAACAAACAACTTGAAATATTCTCCTCAACAACTTATCAGTGCTGCTCTGAAAGTAACTCCTCATGCTTTACTACATTAGTCCAGTATGTCAGAGGTGGATGTTGGTAGTGTGGCAGTAGACATTGAACCTTCCCACCAAAATTTCATTACATTTTGTTGCTGTGCAACAGATGGCAGCAGAAGGGCAGTCTGACAAAATGGTGTCTGATGTGGAAGGGTGTATAAAGCAACAAAGTTCACCAAATCACTCAGCAAGGAACTCTGCAGAGAAGGTGTCCTGGTGGACAGTAGATGGACCATGAGTCAGCCCTTGTGGCTATGAAGGCCAATAGTATCTTGGGATGAATTAAAAAGAGTACTCCCAGCAGGTCAGGGGAGGTGATCCTCCCACTCTAATCTGCCCTGGTGAGTCCACACATAGAATACTGTGCCCAGCTCCAGGCTCCTAACTTCAAAAATGACAAGGATATTCTTGAAAGAGTCCATCAGAGGGCCACAAAAATGATTAGGGGGCTGGAACATCTCCTGTACAAGGAAAGGCTGAGAAACCTGGGGCTGTTCAGCCTGGAGAAGGCTGAGAGAGGATCTTGTAAGTGCTCATAAATATCCAAAGTGAGGTAATCAAGTTGATGGGGGTGGACACTTCTCAGTGGTGTGCAGCAATAGAGCAAGAGGCGATGGGCAGAAACTGGAACATCACAATTTCCTCACTAACACTAGGAAGAACTAGTGTAAGAGTGACAGAGCACTGAAACAGGGTGCCCTGCAAGGTTGTGGAGTCTCCTTCTCTGGAGATATTCCAGATCCATTTGGACACTTTCCTGTGTGGCCTACTGAAGGGAACCTGCTTTAGCAGAAACTCTGGATCCCATGATCTCCTGAAGTTCCTTCCAAACCCTATAATTCCACCATTCTGTGAATTAATAACATGAATTAGTAACACTTGCTTGTCTTTAATTTTTTTGGTACTAATATAAATGCAGTACCTAAATCATTGTCATCACAGATGTTTCCCAATATATACTATTCACAGCATCAAATGAACAAACAACCCTCAGTTGTATCAAACCCATCCTGTCATAAGAAATCTATGTTGAATGGCTATGCGATGAAATAGCCACAAAACTTTTTTTTTTTTTATTGAAATACTGTTAAAAACTTCCTGATCAGTTGATAAAAAACTATTTTTAAACACCTTGGTAGGAGAAGGAGTCTGTAACAGTTAATCAAGTTTGTGTCTCCCTCAGCCTTGC
The DNA here is from genome assembly GCA_028571105.1 of Tragopan temminckii. Classification (NCBI taxonomy): domain Eukaryota; kingdom Metazoa; phylum Chordata; class Aves; order Galliformes; family Phasianidae; genus Tragopan; species Tragopan temminckii. Next base: position 9,850 of record JAOWBP010051010.1, on the reverse strand, counting down.
TTTTCTGAGGAACGCCATTCACTGCTGCTTCTTCAGATCCCAGTAGCAAGGAAGCAGCACACACATACAACAGCTCATCAAGGGGGGCGGGGGACAGCAGCCACTAGACTGATGGGCAAATCTCATGCCATTTAAGTAACCAGCAACAGGCACATCTTACTCAACTCTCCTCCAGATGCTACAAGGGGTCACTGAATGATGGTACTTGCACACAATTCCAGACGTTGTGAATAAGCTGAAGGTGGGAGGCCCAATTCCTCAGGACAGCCTTTCAAACTTCCTGCCAAAGACCCTACACTATGGACAGTTTTGTGCTGGTCAAGATCAGCTTTCTAGCTCCTATCATTTTCCTTTTTTCTTACTGGTCTAAAATGAGGTTCACAACTTCACAACTGTTAGGCAGGACACTCTCACCTTTCCTATATTTTTTCAGTCTCTGTAGCCTGACTCTAAGACACATCTTAAGAGTCACTCCTGTGTGCTATCAGTTTCTCCTCTTAACAACCACTGAGCAAGCCTTCCTGTTGTCATCTGCAGGATTTAGTCTCTGTGTTCCCACACTGAAGGCCTGTGCTAGCATCACTGACCTTTTTCTAAAAGGATTCCAGCACTGGATGAAGAAGTGAACATGGTTTATGCACAACACCTTTACATGCCTCAAAGGCTTCATTTTGAGCCAAATACAGCATCAGAAGGAAAAGCAGTATCCTTGATTCTTCCAGTTTCATGAAGATGTTTGAGAATAAGTTACTGTATGACATAGTAGTTTCATTTACTTTCACAAGAATTATAGAAAAGCAGCAACAGGAACTCAGTAAAAACTTATTTCAAGTAAAAGAACTGAAAAGAAATAAAAGCAGCAAGAGAAACAAAACATTCTCTATTCCCTGCAACCACACACAATAAAGAATGGGGTTCACTGCCCTGTATCAAGTTCCACACACACAGAATGTGAAGTAAATTACTGAAAATGCCTTAATTTTTGGTTAGAAGGAATTTGGTAGAAATCAGTTGTAATAACTGGCATTAAGCAGGAAGGATACTCAAGACAGATTTTCTCTTCACTGTATGAAAGAGTGAAAAAAAAAAACAACTTCATTTGTTAAGGACATGCGAACAGTACTCAAATCAGTACTCAGTTCCTGGCAGCTATTACCCCAGCCAACCAGCAAAAACAATATATGAAAAAAGTTTAAAGAAGTTAACAAAAAAACCCTCACAGACAAGATTTATTTGAATAATTTATTTCAACGGCATTCAAAATAATGGGAACATTCCTTCATCTCAGTATATTCACAGATCAAATAAAGAGACAGCAAAACAGCAGAACATATTTTGAAGGGGAAAAAAAGGAAAGAAAAGGGGGAGAACAGGGGAGAAAAGGCAGTGAGGAAAAAAAATTGGAGCTAAGATTTTTTCAAGTAGCATAACAGAAGGCCCACAGTTCTTAACTTTTTAATCAACTTTCGGAATACCAACTAGGTAGAGTTTCCTTTGCCCTTCTATCCCACCACCCACATTAAGTTAGGAAAAACAGGAGAACAAAATTAGCATGTTGCAGTTCCAGAAACAATTAAGTTTGTGTACAAAAAAAAACAATAAGGTGACATAATATCACCACATCACTTCCCACATAAAAAAAACAGCACAGACAATGTTTAACAAAATCCACATTCTTACCAATCAGTAATGGTTCTTCTTTGACCTGCATTCCATCAAGCAAATTGATCAAATGGACAGAGGTAGTGATGAGACCCAAGTTCCTATTATGAAATTAGGGGAAAAAATATTTTGTATTAAACACTCTCAAAGCAAAAAGCCTTTTCACTTCAGTTAATAGCAAGCCTTCAATATTTTCAGAAAGCCTGAAATAAGAAGTTGTTTGTCCTACCGTGTCTGACTAACAACAGCCATACTAATGCCATTACAAGGAAAAGGAACAGGTGTACATTGTTTCGGACTTCAACAGTTTGACATTCAACATCTCCTGCATCTTTGTACCCTTTCCCAGTTCATAACACTTCTTTACCCCTTGTAAACGCTAAGCAGACATTAGAAAAAGAATATCTAGAAAGGAAAGAAAAAAGGAGTTTTTATATTGTCATAGTAGCAACTTTCAAGAAAATGCACATAATACTCATTTACTGGTTGCACTGTGGGACCAGCAAGCAACCTAGTTTATTATCTCTCACTAAGACATGTTCTAATAATACCTGGTGGAGGGAAGGTTCAAAGTATTCTTCGCAGGAAGCAAAATAGATGAAGCAGTCATTCATTCCTGTTCTAATAATATGTCAGGGTGACAGTAAATACACACTAATTTATAGTCTATCAGAAGTTAAGTTGGCATAAAAAATGCCAAAATAATTATATAATTATTTTGCCAAAAAATCAGCAATCTTGAAGGCAGACATATGTGCCAGGATATAAATGCAACAGGAGTTAAAAACCAAAACTCAATAAGTTAAAGAATACATCATAAACAGATGAAGTTCAGCTTTCAACTCACTTGTATACTTAAGTAGTTTAGCTGTTTGAGAAGAGATCAGCTAAGAGTGGCTGAAACCTCATAATACCACTTATGTCAAATCTCCACACCCAAGCACAAGTTATTGCAAAAATATCACATCATTACAGATGAACGTTGATTATTTTTCTTCTGCAGAGGTTTGTTAGACAAACACATTATTTTCCTGATTATGTTCAAACACAGAAAAGAAACCAAAGATGCATTTATAAATAGATAATACACATATATAAAATTTATTAAAACATTTCCCATTTGTTCAGACCCCAAATTTCTTCATGGCACGCAAAACAGAGAACCTGGAAAGAACAGTGCTTCATATTCCCCAGTAACTTCAAAGTTAAACAACCCACATGTTTACATTCATTGCATTCTATCCTATAAAGGAACAGTTCTAATTTTAGTTAAAAAAAATGTAGTTTTTAAATATCTGAAGGTTGAACACTTCAAAAAAAAATCAAAGACATAACTTTTCTTCTTCTCACAGCTTTTAATCATTCAAGATATTTAATTCCTAAATAAACTGTGCATTTGTAACTGATTGAAAATCAACACAAACACATGACTTGTATACAGACAGCTCAAAGCACCTACTGGAGGGCATAAAACATTATGTTGCTACAGAGCAAAATCAGCACCCTCAGAGTGACCTACAGTGTCATTTACTGTTACAAACATTGCTGGAACTTTCTATTCAGACACCTCCTGCAGTCTACAGAGAACTACAATTATTAGCATCTAGCTTTCTATGCCAGGTTATAACAACTCCATAACACTATAATAACTATAATACCCAAAGGTAAGTATACAGCACAAGCAAACTGTGCAGAGCACATTAAGAAGCAGGTTCAATACCTGAATTCCATTAGAAAGAAATCATTAGACCCATTACTAGTAATATTTTATCATGCTGCCAAGAAGGATAATTCTACCAACTTCCAGTCACGCAATTCTGTTCTCTCCCTTTTGTCAAGCTGAATAACTAAGAAGCTACAAGAAGTAATAAATAAACCCAGGCTGCCTGAACACTCACTCAGCAAAAAAATAAGTTTTCTGTCAAACCAGTTTCTTGACCCACAACATAATTACAAGTGCTAGCAATGTCAAGAAAACAACATTTAGGAGCCTGAATTTAGATATAACTTATTCTAAAACCAATGATTTCTACAAAAAGCCCCAGAACTTTTGTGCTATTAACAAAAATTCTGCCCCAGCACAGGAGTTGAACTTTGTCCCAGGACGTATTTTATTTAGTTCAATAAAGTTTGAGAAGTCCCAAGAAACCAAATTTTAAGATTGCATTTCAATTCTTTAAGAATTAACAACTTTGAAACAGCTCTGGTTTTCAGTTAGGGGTTTTTGTTTGGCTTGGCTGGATCTGGAGTTACTTTTAAACAGCAGGGTAGACTACCAGGTTTTCAGTTACAACTGCTAGCTGTATCCCAAGCATCTCTTCAATGTCATAACAGATATAGGTTAAAAAAGCCTAAATAACTTGATGAGCTTGATTCAATTTACATATCAGAGTTGAAATACACTAAACTAAATATATGTATATATGCTATCTAGACAGTATACTCTGCCAAGACTGCTAAGCAGATCTGTATGTACTTTAAGGAAAAATACTGATCTTGTAACTGTCAAGGCTGTTTACTTATTCATTACGTTATAAAGTCTAGTTCCACAGTCAAATTTACAAAAGGCTTGTACAATTTTCATAATAAACCCATACTAAGAACACAAACTCTAATTTCCTTCT
>JAOWBP010051009.1:3615-16998 GCA_028571105.1 Tragopan temminckii | reverse complement strand
TCCTTTCCTTTCCTTTCCTTTCCTTTCCTTTCCTTTCCTTTCCTTTCCTTTCCTTTCCTTTCCTTTCCTTTCCTTATCTTAATGCTTTCATAGTCTATTTCATCCTGACAACCTGTCCATCCATAAATATGACATGTTTGATCACCCCTGAAAGTTTGGCTTTGTGTCCTTCTCACTTTCTTCTGCGTAGCATACTTTGTCCTCAAATGAGGTCAAAATACTACAGTGCATTTCTCTACCTAAAGATATTTAGAGTTTGTTAGACAATAGGTGATTTTTATGTTATAAAATACGGACAGTTCTGCACCTAAGGAAATGTTTCTGGCAAAAAAAAGGCAAAATAAAATATCCTAAAAAGAAAACCACAGCTTTACACTGTACACTGTTCAGGGGCATCGTACATTGTTCAGGGATATAATTTTATCATGGATAGAAAGAAAGAGTAGAAGTTCAAAGTCCTCTCTGCAGAACAGGGGGTTTCAGACATATATCTAAGATTCAATGAAATCAAGCAAGCCTAGGGCAGGCATGAGGAACAACTAAACAGAATAACATATATCTGAATGATTACATGAACTATGTAATCCTTGCTGTCCTGAATACAGTCCAAATACACCAGTTCTAAAGCAAAGAAGAGGCCAAGGCCAAGTCTTTATTACTATGTATTTGCCAACTCATAGCACTGTAGTAGCAGTGACTACATTTTCCTGAAGGAGCTGCCTGGCTCTTAGAAATGCAAGTTAGTGTAGTATGTGTCAGATATAAGAAAAAGGTTTCAGAACAAATTCTGAATTCAGTTAGATTACAAGGCTAATTCTTGAATGGTGCTATATATGAATAGATCTTTCTCATATTGTATTTCCTCTCCACAGAGTATAGAGGTTCTTATTTAGGCTCCAATCTTGCAACTCAGTACACACGGCTGTTATATATCCAGGATAGGCACCTACTTCCAATGAATTAACAATACAGGCTCCATCCACATAGATAAGATTTCAGTAAAAGTTATTCTAAAGTAAATTTATATTCTCTCAAAATAAACTTGAAAAGGATTGAGATTTAAACTGTAATCAGCACTAGGTTTACTCTGAGGTGTTTTGAAGAATCTGGCATATGAAATCAATAGGAAATGTAACAATGAAGGCATTTGTCATCATGCACCACATCATTACCTGCATTGTGCCAACTGCTGAAAGGAACGGAGGGTGCCTAACAGCTGCTAAACAAAGAGGAGGCTATTATAGGATTACATGGTTTGTATCAAAGATTCCTCCTAAACTTTTACTGGAGAAAGAAAACTCATGTTAAATTAAAATATGAATCACAAGCACATCAGTGAACATGACTGAACAGTTAAGTAAATTACTCAACTCTCCTTTTCACAATTCTATTTCAATTTCAACTTCTGCAGTTTCATTCCTAAGAGCAATGACATTTAAGAGGACTCTTTAGATCACTTCTGTAATGCAGTGTCCTAATTATAGTAAACTGTCTATGTACTTCACCAACAGCTTGATGAAATTGGAGGGAGCTTATGAGCAGGAGGGGGATCGACTTTTCACGTGGTCTGAGAGTGATAGGACAAGGAGGAATGGATTTAAGCTAAAAGAGGAGAAATTTAGATTAGACATTAGAAGGTAATTCTTTACTCAGAGGGTGGTGAGGCACCGGCACAGACTGCCCAGAGAAGCTGTGGATACCCCATCTCTGGAGAAACTCGAGGCCACATCAGATGTAGACCTGGGCAGCCTGATCTGGTGGGTTGTAACCCTGCCCATAGCAAGGGGTTAGAACTGGATGATTTTTAAGGACTCTTCCAACCTAAGCCATTCCACAATTCTATGAAATTGATGTGATTTTTCTTTATGTTAACAAAGGAAGCAAAAAATTAAAGCCATGGTTAGACAGCTTGGGAAACAGAGTTGCATTATGCTTAGGACCTCAGATAAAGAGAAAATAAAATGTTGAAGGGAGTCCTAAAGAAACAGAATATTTGATGTTTGTATGACTGAAACATATATGGTCCTACAGAGACAGGTATATATTAATGCATTTTAGAGACATCAGTTAAAAAAAAGTAGTGGCTAATTACAGTCACTTGGTGCTGAGTACTCACATTTTTATACAGAAATGACATAGTACAAAAATGCAGTCTCTGTGGTCAAATGCACTCAGCCCACAGGTCATAATGAGAAGAAAGCTCTAGCTATGATCCACCTCTTGTGGTAAACTGTACGTGAAAGTTGTTGGCCAAAGCTATTGTTTGGAAAGATGAAAAGAGCTCAGTAGCCATTTGAATAGGATGCAGAACACATCCTACTCGCACTGTCTCATTTCTGCAGGTTTGTCCTTGGGTGCAAAATCTATGTCAGCATTTTGGGTAAGAGTGACTGAGACATGTACCAGCTGCCACCTGGAACCAAGACACTGTGTTCCCTGGTGCCGGTAACAGTTTGCTGAACAGACAGGGTAAACTTTCTGGCATGGATGGCAACTAAGGCAATGGGGTAGAGTAATAGGTGTTAGAAGAAAAATTCTGGCCACCAGATGCTTCTGGGTGGTAAGAAGGAACACAGTCTATATCCCTTTTGCCTTAGCTCCCATTTATCTATCTAAAATTAACAGTAAACTTGGTTAAACTGGCATACTTTCAGTTTCAAGACAAGCTTCAGGGGCCCATTGTTTTACAGCCCTATTTGCCTGTCCTGTCACAAGAATGCAAATTCACTGCTTAAAGTAGCAGTGATGAGCTTTACATTCCATGTAGCTGCTGGCCTCTCATAGCCTTCCCCACTGTACAGAAGGAACTGAGAGGAAAACCACAGCTCCATCAGGGACAGGAGGAAGGACTGAGTTCTTGCCTGCCTCTGAGCTACCTGTGGGTCAGGCCCTTAAATTTCCCCTCTTCATCTTCCTCACCTCTTCAGCAAGGCTGAAAACCTTCTCACTTCCCTGTGCTGTTGTGGAAATTAAGTCCATTTATGTTTCTGAAGCATTCCTCACAGCAGGCAAGATGACCATATGTTAGATAAATGGCTTTCTGTGAGAAAGTTTTTTAACTTGTGGAGTCCAAACAACGTGGGATAAAAAATGAGATAAGTTGTCCACTGTAGCATTTGACTGTTACAATAAGGAAAAGAATAATAAAGGAACACTCAATTAACATATCTGGTAAATATGTATTACTGAATTATCTGTATAAACATTTTCCATTCCACTTTTGTGGAATGGTTTGTTCTCCCTTTCAAAGTCCAAGCTTGAACACATTTCTCAGACATAACTTGCTACAGGCTAATCATGCGTTGCTGGGGAAAAGATTTTAGGCCAAGAGTCCTACAGTCATATGAATAAGGAAGTACAGTACATGCATAACTTTTCTACATAAGGAATAAAGCAAGTCTTATATTCCATTTCAGTCTATACATTGCTACCCATTTAAGGAGGACGAGGTCAAGATAGACATATAAAAACAATACTATTCTCAAATGTTGAAAGATGATCCTAAGGTGTACATGAAAGATGTTACAAGAGATGTTTTTCCCTCCCTCTCATTTTTCCATTATCGTGTTATTTGGATTGATTAGTGATCACGGTATTTGGATTCACTCATGAAACCAAAGATGTCCAGAATTGTCACAAGTTTTCCCAAAGTTCATGTCTCTGAGGTACTTTGCTTTCTGATGACATTAAAGATGCAACCAGAAAATTACTATTGACCAAACGTCTGAGGAGTCTCAGTAGGGTAAATTATCCCAGCTAAATGCAGAAACAATTAGTTCTGGCCATATGAATCTAATATTGTTTTGTTTGTTGTTTGTTGTTGTTTTTGCTAAATTGCTCTCCTTCTGGAGACTAGCCATTACAACTGCAGACAAAATGAAATCTAGGGTTTTTTCAGTTCTGCTTTCTGTTGTCTGAGTGTGGCAAATAAGCTGCCTGCTGACAGCTGCCTAGAAAAAAAAATCGCTGCTATGGGGCAATGCATACTATAGAGGTGGGATGCAGAGCTTGACCAAGAAAACATCAGTGCCATTGGCACTGGAATCCAGGCTGAGCCTCCACTGCTTACTCAACAACAGCGCTGTTGCTTCCTCCACTTCTTTGCCTTGCAGGGACACCGTACTAGGTAATTCTGTAAGTAGAAATCTGAAAGGGGCATTGTCTGCTCCATCCTATGCAGAAGCAGAAGTGTAAGGCCAGGCAGCAGTGATTCAGGTACCATACAGTTTTTCAGGATGAAAACTGTTGGAGACTGCTGCTATACTGTCTCTGGAGCTCTATTCCTTTTTCTATTGAGAGAAGATAAATATGAGCTCATTTCCCACTGAAGCACACAAAATATAAAATAAATATTACCATATATGGAAAGGATTTCATTTCCTCTAACAGCATCCAAACACCCTTACCAATGTTTACTTCACTAAACCAACTCAATTTTATTCTTGGGTAATGGACTCAGGTCATCAATTTTACAGGGATATTCTCTCAATGAGCTGTCAAATATATGCATAGATATTTCAGCTGGTGTTACTGAGCTATTTGCTGGCCTGTCTAAGCCGCAGTGCATGAAACACAGGCTTAGGATAACTAGCTCAGCATGGTGCTCCATGCTCAAATGTAGAATACATTGAGCTGAAAGTGTTATAGCATTTGCTAAATATCACATTTCATCATAGAATATCTCCAGTTGGAAGGGACCCACAGAGACCATCTTGGCTCCACACAAGACCACCCAAAAATCAGACCATATGACTCAGTTGCCCAGATGCTTCTTGAGCTCCAGCAGCTTGGTGCCATGACCACTGCGCCGGGGAGTCTGTTCCAGTGCCTGAACACCCTCTGGCGAAGAACTTTTTCCTGATATCCAACCTGACCCTTCCTCATCTCCGCCCCGTGCCATCCCCTCGAGCCTTGTCACTGTCACCACAGAGCTCAGCGCTGCCCCTCTGCTCCCTGTGGTAGCTGCAGCCACCACGAAGCCTTCCTTCAGCCTGCTCTGCTCCGTGCTGAGCACACTCAGGGACTCAGGCGCTCCTCATACATCTTACCCTCTAGGCACTTCACCATGCCCCCCACTTTGAACACTCACTGATAGTTTTACTTCTTTTTTGCAACGTGGCACCCAAAACTGCACACAGTTCTCAAGGTGAGGCTGCAAAGCAGGACAATCCTTTCCCTTGCCTGGGTAGCAATGCTGTGTTCCATGCACCCCAGGATACAGTTTGCCTTCCTGGCTGCCTGTGCATACTGTTTAGTCATGTTCAATTTGCTGTGAACTCAGATCTCTTTCAGTGGGACTGTTCTCCAGCATCTCATCTCCCAGCTATTATGTACAGCCAGGTTGCCCCTTGCAGGCACAGAATCCAGCACTTGCTCTCGTTCAACTTCACACAATCGGTAATTGCTCAGCTCTCTAATTTGTCTAGATCTCTCTGCAAGGCCCTTCCACCTTTGACAGAGTCTACAGCTCCTTACCAATTTAGTATAATCAGCAAACTTGCTCAGAACACCTTCTAGTCCTATATACGAGTCATTTATGAAAACATTAAAGAGAACTGGCTTCTAAAAGGGAGCCATGAGGAACCCCATCAAATGACTGGCCACCAGCCTGATGTAAATCCATTTACTATAACTCCTCAGATCCAACTTGTCAGCCTGTGAGCTGATCCTGCTACTGACCTCGAAACAGTGATCACTATGGTAAACCAAGTCTAAATTCTCAACTTGCATACCCAACTCCAATCTTACTCTGCACAATTGCCAGTCCTTCCCATCTCCCAGGTTTCTTTGCTGTCCAGAGGGTTCTCTGCCATGCCTCCCAGGGCTGCCCCAACCCTCCTCTTCTTCTTTCCAAAGGCATGGGACTAAAATGGCCCTGCAGAGTTGGAAGGGAGCAAGACCTGCCTCTTGCACAGTGAAGAACTGCGAGAAAAGGGCTGCTGAATTTGCTCACCACAGTTCTGCTTCCCAGCTTGTGGAAAAGACCGAAGATGAAGGAGTGAGGAGACAGTTTTCCTGGGTTTTGAAATGAAGTGGCAGGCCATAGACTGAATCACTTCTATTCTCATCTTCTGTAATCATCTAGCTACTTTGCACCTGCCCTGCCTGCCCTGCAAAAATCAAGGAATGTAAAGGAGGGCATTTGGCCCTAAGCTATTATTTTGCTTTAAATCTTTTTCTAAAGAATATTCACTTCAACAGTTTGATTTTTCTTAAATAGATTATGTTAGCTGCCTCCTGCAGGTATAACACTTCTTGTTTTCATTCCAATACTTTGATTAAAGGTTTCAGTAGATTAATTTTGGTCATTTTAACTTCTTTTCTCTGGAAGGAGGAAAAGGTGAATCTGAAGAAGAAAAAGGGAAAAAAAGCCCTGAAAACAGACTTATATTACACTTTTCTATAGTAATATAATAAAATTTCAGTCTCCAAAAAGAGTTGGGATAGTAGCATACTAGGCAACCCACGTTAATCCTGTATATCAGTAATGAGGCACAGCCTCAACAGGGAAAATAAAAGTCGACTGAAATCCCTGGAATGGCACTGCTTCAGATCAGGGATGGCCAAGAATTGGAAGACCTATACGGAAACTTTTAGCAAACTTCAGCTGTTGGTAACACAAAACATTGGTACTATCACTGGGTCAGGTGCCACGATGCGTAGAGACAACTTAGCGTGTTCACCCTGCATTATCTGCATGGGAGCAGAAGATGTCTCAGAGCATGCAAAAAGCTGACCATTCCCTTAGCCCTGTGGAGAGTCTGACTGACATAAGTTCACGTGTTATTTTCTGACTCTATTCACAGGCTAAAATGTTGGACGTTACTTCCCAGTTTCATCCTATATGGCTGCCCTGATTTCTCTGGTGTTTGACTTATTCCTGATAAGAATCACTTAGATTTTATGTGCACATGAAACCTTGCCCTTTTTTCTTTTGTTTTTTAGTGATCTGCCTTCTCACCCCCACAAAAACATCGTAGCAAAAATCGGCACAGAGGAAAAAAAGCACACTAGAATGAAATTCATTTTAAAACATGTCTCCTGGAAACACCTTGCTTAAAGTAACGTAAATTGAATCTCTATTAAGAGTTAGTTCACAGCTTGCCAGTAACAGCAAATACAACATGCCTTCCTACTAGCATTACATAGGGCATAAAAGTTGGCTTTAAGAAGTCAATAACAGCAACTACTATGTATGCAGTTCTAATGCAAACGTGGTTTTCTTTTCCTGGGTCACAGTGTTTGCTCCTTGCAATAAAACCAGCCAATCACTTACTTTCATGACAACTCAATATATAAATAGAATCTCTCTGCTCCAAATGAAAATCCACTCTGAAACTTCAAAATTGACACATTTTTTAAAATTCCACACAAAAGTTTTTCAGACTTGATAAAGAACTTGTTTCTTGAGAAACTCAAATGCCACTGCAATAAAAAAAGAAAAATTATGTGGCATCTGAGGTGTTTTGAGATGCCTAATGTAATATTTCTTCCATTAATCCTGTAAATACTGTATTTTTTGATTCTTATTTACATCATGACATGCATCTGACCACTGAAAAGAGTTCAAAAGGTGCTGTTTCCTTCTGTAGCAAACAAACAAATTTGTTATCTAATGGATGGCAAGATGCCCACTGCAAATTCATATCCACCATTATATACAGGAAACTAGAGTACTTGCACTGAACCTGAAAATCCTCTTTAATCATTGCCATTCAAATAATACCTAAAAAGCTTTTGGTTCATGTGGGAAATGAGAAACAAATGTGAGTAGAGTATTTTGGCTCAACTGCTGTGATTGTCTGTTCCCGCATACCACAGCCATGATTCCTTTGGACCGGAGTATCTCCTGCACAAATACACAACTTTGCTCTTTCAAGAAAGTAGTCTCAGCGCTGCAGAAATAACTACAGTCCAGGTGAGGAATGCCACTTATTACCACTCTGCAAACATAAATTTAAGACGGAAGATAAGGAGAGATATAAAAATGAACGAGCAGAACAAAAGAAATGCAAATAGTTCAGGGAATATTTCTGTTCAAGCTAGTATAGTACACATGTCAAACACTTGCTTTCCCTCTCTCTTACACGCTTACGTATTTTATATTATTTATTTGCATGATATTGAAACTAAGCCTTCCATCATATTCTAATTTTGTTACTGTCACTATCAGGTACATTACTGACTGCTAGTTTCATATGTGTAATAAACTTCTTTTTTTTTCCTAAAATCTCTCTGATTGCTTTTCTCTTTCTAATAAGAGTCACGAGGTTTCCCTGTAAGCAGGGAAAGCAGAGGGAAAAGGTACACATAATAGCCAAAGCTGGCATATTAAGCTGGAAGAAGTGCTGTAGTTCTCCACCAATGAAATGCCTAACTTCCTTTTGTTAGTATAAAATTTCATCTAGTGTTCAGCCGGGTCTTTGAATCAACTTAGCAATAAGCAGTCCCCATTTACAGTATGATCATCAAAAGATTTTGATTTTTATCCTGGTAACTTCATAAAGTATTGTATTTTTCTTTTTTTCTTAGTGCTGTTCTCTTCATATTTATTATTTTTAATATTTTCGTTGCTAAAATTTTTCTGGATGTTGAAGTTTAAATAATTGTTTAATAAAGTAGGCTTTACTATCTATTTATTTGCTTGTTTCCTCTAATACCAAACTGAGTTTCCAAACTGTACACAGAGGTTCCAAGGCCTTCATGTTTCAGTTTTAGCGCACACATTAATCCTTGTGCCTTTTCTTTTTTTAAACTATGTTAAGACTTAGATTTTTCCCGATTCCTTGAAATCACAGAAGTGCATAAAACTGTACCCTAAAGACATGGCTTAACACTGTGAGAAATAAATTATTTCCCGACTTCTCTTTTGAACTCTACTCCACAGAAGATAAAAAGCCCACAGCCCTCAAACCTAGTGACACACCTCAAACTGTCCTTACGGACAAAGGACTGAAGGACCTTCATTACCTACACTGCTATTACTTTGGAAAGTCTGTTCCACCTCTTCCACTGAATGACTTTTCCCAGCTGCCTCTGGAAGGAGCTGGCTGCATTGAGCAGAGCAGCAGGGCCATTCTGGGGAGCAGTGCAATGCTGCCAGCCTGCCCAAAGCACACCTCGTCTGGCCAGCAGCCCCATGCTGGAACTGGCGGCTGGAGCTCAGGAGCTCAGCAGCAAATACTGCAGGGTACAGCTAGAGGATCTGGACCAATTACAGGCTTGGAGAAGCACCTTACCAAGGAGAGGCAGGAACCGGGATCACTGCCTGGGTATGCTGTAGGCTGGCCTGCATGCAATTATCACATATCAGGATTTCCTCACTGCTTCCTGCTCACTAACATGTTGTTGGGACTAACCCCATTGTTGTGATTCATATATCACACACTAGTGAAGACTTCAAGAACCGCAACCACTGATGACCTGCCAAAAAATGTTCCAAAAACTGTTCTGTTCTGCACGAAGATGCCCTCTCTGCATTGCCCTTTTTGTCCCAACTTCTGCACAAGCCTCTCATGATTTTGCTCATCTCATAGAGGCATGGTTTGTTTTTCAGCTTGGAATTTGGCTAGAAGTATGCTGAAGGCTATTCACCCACTGATGTGCTCTGAGAAAACTGACAGCATTTTTATTCCCACCAGAACTGGCCGCTTAGTTGGCTATGCTTCATAATGAGTGATAGACTGAGCCACACGTTGCAACTCGTGTTCCCTAGTGACTCAACATCAAGTCCTTCAGTCTCTTTTCAAAGCTTACAGAAAAAACAACCATAAAAGCTGCACTGCATCAAGGGTCCCTCTAGGCCAAGATGAAAAGCAGATTCACATTTATCAATCCTTGAACAAGAAAACTATCAATCACTGAAAATGCTTAATGCAAAACAGCAAAGAATGTTTGCTAAAGGCAAATGGCACTGAGCATGGTTACTCAGGAATAAAGTCAAATGCTGATTCTCTCTGCAGATACGCACAACCTATACATGACATGGAGACGCACTGCCCTTTGCTTAAACAAATCAGTATCTATACATCATGCTGGCCCTTGTTGCAGTTTAACTCTCTCACCTGAGAAATCACAACTTTCTTGCCGTTTATGACTTGCAGGGGTGCAGTGGGGGTAGAGTTTGTCCTTGTGAAAATTAACTGTTTCCAAGATATTTTTCAGAAGACTAGTAATGCCAGCAAGCCTTATCGTGTTGCTCAAAGTAAGGAGTGATGACATACTGCTGCATGGTATGCAGTGTAATTGTTATTGCTGGAACAGATAACGTGATTTTTGCCTTGCAAGCCAGGAAAGGCAGAACTAGCACTGCCTGCTTACACGCAGCAACGTACATCCATAGGAGAGGCTGCCATATTAACTCTCACTAGCCAATTTTAATGGGATCAATTTGCACTGAAAAAAGAATTAATGATAAAAGGCAATTACTTAGCACTGCATGTGTGCAAGTATAAGAACTTTTAAAGGAAGGGAATAGAGTTGGTCTCCTCTAACAAGACATGGCCTGTACATAAAATGTAATCTCATTTGATCTGCGGGGTGCCTAAGACATCTATTATAATGACATCCAATTATGGATTTCAGTTATTTCCCGCATTCAGAGAAACTAGCCTTTTATTGACTATTCCAATCTCTCAGAACAGGAAACTCAATATATTGCTAAAATTAAAGTCCACAGACAATTAGCATTAGTTATACTTACTTGGTAAATTATATTCTTCAGTTTCTGTGGTATGATGAAATTCTTTGAAATGTATCCTGTGTAACTAGAACACTATTTCAAGGATTCACCCAAATTCCCACAAGATACAGTGATAGCAAGCAATTGACAAATCTCTAAGAGATATTTTGTGAAAAAGAAGCATTTGACAATTAAATTATTAGAGGGAATACATCGGAAAGGGTACTATCATGAAACTAATTTACTCAGTCAAGAAACACCACCAAGGTAACTGATTTCTGATTTCTTCAAGATATTCAAACATTGTTGTAGCTCTTCTGCCTTAATGGCTATCCCTAGTATCTGAAAAGAGACATGGCAATTTTTCTCCTGTTTGGGGAAACATGTAAAATTTGATGAGCTCTGACTTCCATCATTCAATTTGGTCAAAATGGAATGACAGTTATTGAGTACAGAACAATAGAAAATGAATAAACTTGTTTGTATAAACCTAAAAAGAGATCTGAATACCACTGCAATTTTTGAAAGAAAAACAACATTCAGATTCAGAAAATGTTAACATATGTACTCATATATACAAATGGTGATGTACATGTGACTGCTTGCAAGCTACCAGGAACATTCTCAACACTTTACTGAAATAGACCAATGTCCTTCACACTCAGATGTTCTCTGACCAGGCAGAAGACTTTGCACTCAGGCCTTGATGGTTTAGATCAATCCATCTCAGCAGATGGGGCTGGAGCAGTCCAGTGCACAGATGGGGCTGTTCTAATGTAAGCCAACTAGCTTCAGTCTGTACCACCAGCTAGCTGAGGATCGTGACCACCTCCAATTCTTCTTATATTTCTATCATAACTTGAAATGAAAGTGCTTCTGTAGCTTCAAAGGAGATGAGTCTTAAGTCTAATAGGAAACTATATGAACTCTTATCACAACTTGCTGCAAGATCAGTAGAAACAGAGCTGAACAAGAAAAACATTTCCACATACAGTTGATTTTTGGGTTTATGCCCACCAACATTTCTGTTCATTTTTCCCCTTGCATATGATTCACGCACACAAAAACAGCTCTCACTCTAGTACTACATTCTGGGGCCAGCTCTCGACTACAATTTGTTCATTCCAAATGAGCTATGAGCATAGCTCAAATGCAGACACATGGCAGCGCAGTTCATAGAGAGAAGTCTATAGAAGCTAGAATGAGGGGAATTAGCTTAAAGTGAGAGCAGCTGCATTTCTGCTATTAAAACTAAAGCAAAGTGAATGTGCATTGTCGGAGAAATATTTTTTAATGGTTTTCTTTCTCATGATGGCAAAGTATCTAGTGGAAATATTGCAAGAACAGCTTTTATGGCAGAACTTTCAACCAAGTCTAACTGGTTGCAATTCTCATGAGAAAATCAATTCGAGACACGTCCTGCGTTACATTTAGAAGAATGGGAACTGAACAGACATTAAGAGAGAATAAGACCTAATATTTGATGATTTGCGTAAATACAGAGAAGCAGGAAGAGAAAAGTGCCACACAGTGGTCACTTGAATAACTGTTCTTCCTCATTATTCACTCCCAACTAAGCCAACAGGACAGGCAAAGAGAATGCTTACTAGAAGTTTTTGAAGCATCAGCTCCATGGCGACATATACCCTTATGTGGTTACATGGTTATGTAGTCAATTCATGTCAATCACTACAGCTTACTTGGTCAGTACTGCTATGTTCAGCATCTCTCTGAAGGATTTCGTGTTTGTTTCTGCTTTTGAGCAGCACCCCTAGCACTCATTCCTCTGTCTATAGCATGGTATCAGCTTCGTGTGAGTAAGAGTTACAGTGACAAGTCAGCCATCCTGACCAAAGCTATTTATAACTCACATCACTGCGCAAATATAAGTCAGATCCAGGGTACATCAAAGTAACCAAGGAGATTCTTCCTAATTTTCATAGCTGCATCATACATAAAATTAGGTCTTCATTTGCTAAATCTGTGCAGTGAAAAAGTGAGGTCAGTACAGGCAAGAAAGGCAGAAACCAAGTGTACAGGCCCTGAGACTACTGAGAAGGAGAGGACAGGCACACATCCCCATTGTACAAATGATTCATTTAAAAACGCAAATTCAGTTTGTCTTATGTTTGATAAGGTGGTCAAGGAGAAGATTTTAACCTGTCAAGAATCCCTGGCGTTTAAGCTGGGAGATAAGGAAACGTCAGCAAGTGAGACATCAAATATTCTTACATTTTTGAGCATGAACATCATTAGGTGTTTCACAATTTTCATTGCTGTTTGCTGAAATTGAGAAACTGGCCACATGTATAATCACAGAAAAAGTAATCCAGAGGAATTTCTGATAGGTATTGCATTTCATTACACCATGTTACATGGCCATCTTTTTTCCCATGGCTGTCAGGCTTCACCCTGGATCCAGTTTGTATCTCCATGGTTTACATGCCTCAAGTCTAAGCTCTGGGTAAAATATCTGAATTCAGATTAATTTCTATAACTGTCTTATGAGATCTGTGCACATGTACTAGTGAAACACCATAAGCACTGGAAGTAAGCATTATATGGGCCTTCATATGTTATAAGATGCAATAGAAGAATTAATTGTGAATATGAGTTCATTACATGAATTTCTATAACTGTCTTATGAGATCTGTGCACATGTACTAGTGAAACACCATAAGCACTGGAAGTAAGCATTATAT
>JAOWBP010051008.1:0-17001 GCA_028571105.1 Tragopan temminckii | reverse complement strand
GGAACAAGTGTGGCAACGACATCTTCATTGATCATAACGAAATCATCCATATCACTGCCAGCAGTTCCTGTCCCACCGGAACTAGAATTCGAATCACCAGACCTTCTTTGTCGTGGTGCTGTATTCTCTTTATTATTATCTTTATCGTTGGATGATGGCGATGCTTCCGAATGATCTGATTGTCTCTTCAATTTCGTTTGGTGATGTTTAGCCACATTGCTTGTAATTCGATCTTGATTTTTAATATTTCTTCTCATATTAGAATTATTATTATTGTTATTATCACAAACTGGTTCAGACGATAAGATGTCGGCCAATGGTGCAGGAGGAGTCAATATTGGATCGTGATCCCTCAAGAATGGGTGATTAAAAAATTCTTCAAAATCCATACGATCTTTGGCGTCACGTCTCAACAATCTAGTTAATAAATCAGCTAATAATGGTGATGTGCCTGTTGGAATCCTGCACAAATCAAATCAAAAACAAAATTAATAAAAAATTATCATAAACAGAAGCAATCAAGCAATCAGCCATCTACGTCATCATCATCATTTGAATCTATTGTAAATATTTTTTTAAAAAATATTAAAATATCTTGTGATGATAAAAGCGCAAACCCAACAACCCAATCAAATATAATCAATCAAATCAACATTGATAACATTGACGTCTAGAGTTTAATGTCGTCGTTTTGTGGATGATAACAAAAAATATAAGTTAGAGTTTGTAAAACTGTGAAGATTCATTCAACCACAGGTTGTTGTTGTTTACGGTTTGAATATTGTCAAATGATGATGATTACATTGCAATTACAAATTGCATGTGATGCTCATCGTATAAAACACGCACACACAAATAACGTAACACACTTACATTGGAGCCAGATTGGGAGTGGATTCATAATAATGTTTCAATTCTTGAGGTGTGTTGGCTTTGAACGGTGCCTGGCCAGTCAAACATTGATATATTATCGTGGCTATTGACCATAGATCAGCTTTAGCACCATATTTCAATGACATTATCACTGTAAAAAACAAGAGATAATTAGTAACAGACAATTAATGAATATTCGAAAAAAAGAGCAGGGTCATGTACGAGTTTACATCAAAAAATAGCAAAAAGCAAAATCTAAACAAGTTGTTGCATCAGCCAGTTATAAGTCAGTCATTTGTGCGTGTTGGCATATGCTCAAAATAACATCACAATCATCATTTTCATTGCCAACGTAAGCTAAAATTTGTTGGCCAAAAATAAAAAACAAAAATATTGAAAACTCAAAAAAACCTAAACATGAAATTCTAGTAGGACAAAATTTAATGTTCTGGTTTCATTGTAAAACGAATCTTCCGCTTTTGTGTTAACCCTAAATTTATAGCTGATTAATTAATTATTTTTCTAAATTTTCAATGTCAAACACGCTTGCGCAAACTTGATGATTGTTTAAATGGTGTCATTTTTCTATAAAAAAACCCTGAACAAACCACCACAAACACGGAAATGATCACAAATTGCTCACAAATTGTTATGACAAATCCCTATTCGTTCCCATGTGATGATAATCAATAAGATCAATTTGTGATAAAGGATTTATGTCAAATCGTGATGGTGTCATCAGCCAAACAAAGACTTATTACCAAGTTATTACCACAGTTCTATTCTTCATAATTTATCATCATTCATCATCATTTGTAAATTTAGAAAATTGTTATTTTTTTTATAAAAAAAACCCTGATGTAATAAAGCAAGCTTGGCTTATAGCTGAGAACAACAAGAAGAAATCACAACAAAAACCAAATTATGGTTGTTGTCGTCACCGACAACAGCAAATCAGAACTCTCTATTTTCTTATTTTCATGTTCTACAAAACCCGTTATGCACAGAAACAGAGAAACAAGGTCAACGATATTTATACACCAACCATAAACTCTAAAACATTACAAAAATCACATGACGAAACAAAAACTAAAACATAAATTTTCGAGGATTCTTATTTAGTTTGTACGGAGCATATAATAATTAAATTGATCAACAAAATAATTAGCTATGGTCGAAAATATCAATGTCCAATCTTCTAAAAAATATCTCATTATGAACTTGTTTTAGACCTTAAAACACACAGAAACTAGATGTTTGATAATAAAATGGAATACGAACCTTCAGGAGCCATATACATTGGTGAACCGCAGAGTGTGGCAGCCATAACTCCATCAGCCAAAAATCTAGCAAACCCAAAATCAGCAATCTTCAATTGTATTTGTGATGGTGGTGGCAATCCGCCATCTGCTCGGCTTTGATAACACAATAGAATGTTCTGACACCAAAAAATAGACAAACACGCAAATATTAAATCACAATTCAATTTACAAGAATTAAATTAAAATTAATTACAATTCCATAAGGCTAATAAACTCTGCATGAAATGAAGCATGTTTGGATGTCAAACTATCAACCATTAACTAATTCTGTCATCAATTACATTTAACCACAATTATGATCGATGAATATCTGCCATAATAAATTCAATTGATCGATTGCCATCGTACATCGAACCCTATTTCTATGAGAACTCTAAAACTATTCTCTCTATCATTTATTGCGAACCATTTTTGGATTAATCCTTTATTTAAACAAACTATCATATTACGACATCCACATAAATTTCTAAGTTAATGTCAGACATTTTGTTTGCTTACCTGAGGCTTGAGATCACGATGGACGACGCCTTTTGCATTCAATGCTTGCATTGCGGCAGCTGTTTAACAAAATATAAGAAAAAATCATTAAAAATGGTAAAAAAAGGGAAATTCTTACAAATAACACATTTTTATGGCACGTACTAACAACACAACACAAGCAAACACAATTTAGATTTAAAACACATTTATTGTGTCATTTACACAGGAAAAGTTTTCGTTTTTTTGAGAATAAACGTTTCACAAATTGTGATGCCACAAACAACAATTAACTCTTTTTCCGGTGAAAAACATCTATTAGAATTTCGTTAATGTATTTTTTTCTAAAAATCTTGATGTCCAAACACAAGACAAGATAGAATTGAGATCAACAACAGCCACAATTGTCTTCATAAAAAATATCTTGTCAGTGCAAACCAACTAACCTAAAACTGTCAGTCTCACAAAGATATTTTTTCTGTGGTTATTTACCAACACAAAAAACTATTATTAAAACGTTCAATTCCGGAAATCTTTGAAAAATAACAATTCTATTTTCAATTTCAAACTGTTTTTTTGGTCGTTTTTTACATTGTTTGCCAGTTACATTGTTCGCGAGTGCAATTGTACTTTAGCCCTTTTCTCAGTTGCATTATAATCATCGAATGTGCTGAAATATCATCTTTTTTTGGCTAAAAATATTATCCAAGAAAAAATATTATATTTCCAAACATAATGATCGTTCACTAATCTAAAGTTTTTGTTCAAATAATTTTTAAAAGGTCTCTCCTCTGTGTTTAAATATGCTGAAGTTTTGAAAGGTCATTCACAAACTCTAGGTGTGGCTAATGTGTTTTGGGTGAGAATCTAAACGCCATTAATTATTTATTATTATTGCGTTTGCTTGCTTTCCCTGATTAATAATAAGTTTGCTTTTGTTTTATTTTGTTACCACTTACCGATTTGTCGTAAAAATATTCGTATGGTCTCTTCAGACAAGGTCCGGTTTGCTGTAAAAAATTATAATGTTAGATTTTAAGAATTTTTTGCTGGTAACTTACTAGAACCAAGATAATCAGCCAGATCCCCGCCATTGCAATATTCCATGACCAGATAAACGTATTGTGTTGTTTCTTGGCAATCCAACAAGCAAACCACATTTTCATGATGTAATTTAGTTAATTCTTGTAATATTTTTATTTCTTTCTTTAGTAGACTTTGTGAACGTGCCAAATTCTTTTTAGTTATACGTTTTATGGCCACTTCTTTGCTTTTATTCTGTTAATCAAACCAAAATATCAAAATATTAATTTAATCTGTCAAATTCCAGGAAAAACACACACACAAAAAAGTCTAAATTACATCAAAAAAATGGAAATATAAAACGGAAATCCAGATTTCAGATTTCGTAACCAAAAAATATTTTATTAATTGATCATAAATGATTGATTAAATGAGAGCACGAGACACACAAATCGAGAGAGAAAAGAACACCGAAATTTAGGTTAGAAACTGGTATTCAAAGAGAATTATAATCAAAACATACATTTGTCATAAAACCAGATATTATTTTGGTTTCGTAACCAAAAACCTAAAATAGCACACCCTAATTACACACACTTTTTTATCCACATTTTTATGATAAAATATTTTTGCACGTTCAAGCACGAATCAAAACGATGATGATGATCACATGCTAATCATATTTTCATTCAAACTGAATTAAATTTAACAACATTTTGGAGGCGCACATGTGACATTTTATCAACACGTTCTTTTTGGTTTTTTTAATCCATCAATCATCTAAATCACATTCAACTAATTAATAGGAAACGAAAATGTGTCTATGCAAGGTCTATTAGTCAGGCTAAGCATCTTCACCTTGCGTCTGCCCTAACCACAAAACCATGGACATTTAACATTTAATTAATTAATTAAAATCCTTTAATGAAGATGATATAATTATGGTAGCAAATCACAACTCTACATATGCGTACACAAGCACTTAATCCATCAAACACCGCAGGTAAAGCACACACATTGCAATCGCACACGAGCTGTATTTAATTATCAAAAAAAGTACATAATTTCACTTTGTAAATAAGACACAAACCACATTGTGTTCACGTGTGCATCTGCGCTCAACATTTAAAACAAACACGTGTTTTTGTTACGTGCAAAGGACAACAACTTAAAGAGTTAAAAAACTAGCCTTCGTCCAGTTTTTTTATATTGTTTCTTCTTCATTATTCTTGTCCATTTTTTCTAAATTTAGTCAACAAAACGAAGAAGAAAATTGCCAGAAAATATAATTTCTTGTCCAATGTTAAATTTTAGTGAAGGAAGCAAATTTTTTTGATACTTTTTTTGACAAATAACAATGCAAAAAACCTCGAAAACATATTAAAATAGCTTGTGTTGTGTTCGTTGGTCCAGAACAACACAATAATAAATTGCTGTAAATTCGTGCCATGTACATAAAAAAATTGAATGTTAAATCATCATTACACCAAAGCTATTATTGCTGTCACAATGTCAATTGTTCTGGAACGTTTTCTTCTTTTTTTGGAATCAAATTAAAATTAATTCGGTTTTCTGTTCATAATATCACTCGTAAAATTGTTAAACCTTAGCCAACAAATTCACAGGAACTCATTGAAAACCAAAAAAATGGGAATTTCCTTCAGAAATTTTCGCTAAAGGGTTAAAATCAATTCTATTCAATCAAAATCAACCAACAAACAACCATATTTCCGTATATTATCAGTTAACATCAAAGGGTTAATAACCAACCAACCAAACACGGCACAACCAACCTAAACGCAAGTCAGTCATGCCGCATCAATTTCATCTGTTACTTGGATGCTAATATAATTATTATTAAGCCAAAACATATTTACAATCAACAATCAACCAAACGAGAGGGACTGATTTTAATAGATTTGACCTAAATACAACACTAAACAACGCATCAATTTAGATGAGCAGAGCATCTTGCAAACAAACAAAAACACACATAAACCCAATATAATTTATGTGTTCGATATTTCGTTTTCTCTCCAAATAACAAGGTAATATTATTGCGAGAGTGTGGGAGAGAAATAGCAAAATAATGCGCATCCAACACACAAGCAGAATATAATCACTATAATATTATAATAACCCTTTTATTACCAAAACAACATTATTATTGATGATGTTATAAATAGAAACTTAACTAATGTAGATGTCTGTTTGTGTTTATAATCTATATCAGCATGGAACATCGTAGTTTTATCCATAAAAGCTTACTAGTTTAGCTTTCTACAGTAAATTTGTGTGTGACATATTCTTCCGCGTTTATAAGTCTTGCTAGCCTAGCTGTCATGCTGTCTGTTTGGCATGTGGTTCCAAAGTCATCCAGCTAGATGTCATATTAACATGTTAACTAAGATTCACTTAGATTTATGTCTTATAATTTCTCTTTCTCTCTTAAACAAATTAGGTTAGCAACCCAAAACAACTAGTTTGTCGCGCCAAAATTTTTTGAAAAATTTGTATATTTTGAATATTTTTGTTTCAAAATATACAAATTTTTTTTTAGGAAAAAAAGGGTTAATAAATTATATTTAAATTTGGTGAGCAAATGATTGAATTCAGGTGACAACAGCACAAACAGACGACGCCCTTCTCATAAAACAAACAAAACTTGAATCACGTGCACGTTTTGTGTGTGTGCACGTGATTGCGTAACCAAATGTTTGTGTTTTATGGTGCGCACATTTAATGTCAACAACAAATAAAAACGAAATGATCATAACCAATTATGGTTTATGGTTTGTGTGCATCAATTTTTCGAATGTTTCATTCATCCTAACCCATTCATATTTAATATCTTAAATAGATGATTCTGTAAACGTTGCAATGCACAGCAATCAACCATTCACAATTCTTTGTACCATTCATCATCGAAATCATCGATATAATCATCAACCATAATGGCTGGCTCATTTGGCGCCATGTGACCAAATACACACACAATCCTTTATTGGGTTTGCTGCGAAAGAGAGACATTTTGTCATCATATTTGCGTTGTATATGCAGCACTATGTTAAAAAAGGATATATGTTATTTTTATGTGAAGCCAGTCAGCACACACCAGAAGCAAGCAAGCAAGCAACATCATAAACAAGTACACAAGAGCAGGTTTCAAGGTGAACCATTCACCAACAAAACTAGCAATAGAGAAAAACGAGTTATATTTCGCTAGCAGGATGCTAACAAACACATGATGATATATGCTTGCTTGCTTGCCATATTAAAGGTTTTCTTATATTTTAACTCTTCAACATAAGAAATAAGAAACTTGAATAGAAAATCATTGCTGTCAAACAGAAACACAGAGAGAAAACGACGTGATTTTAGTTATAGCAACAGCAATTCTGTTTGTTTTTCTATGTAGCATTAGCATTTGCTATGTTCATCATACAACCTAAGCATGCTTTGTAAATCAACCTAACCATCATCATAATTTTGTGTACATACACGGCACCCTAAAACCCTAACACTAAAACGCGTGATCATCAAAGTTAGAGTTGGATAATTTTTCATTAATAAATTGTACTTTTTTCTCAAGTATCTTACACACATGCTCATACACGTTTGTAGAGTATTTTTACGAGTCATTTTTTTAAATTTATCTCTACTAATTTTTCTGGAAAATAAAAGTTTCTTCTACCTGTTCATAACAAATGTTCGTTTTTGGTGCAGATAGTTTTGGGTTTTTTAACGGAATCTAGTTTTTGTCTGGTCTGTCAGTCAGATAGTTAGCTTTTATAATGAAGACATGCGTGATAAAACTAACAAAAGGATAATGACAGAATATTGGATTGGAGAATGAGTCATGCATTCACTTATTACGATCGATCCACCAAGCGAACGTCAGGCATTGAGCCAGAATCAACATTTTACAACTAACATAAACACAACACAAAATTTATGACGCCATCAAATCTAAGCAAAGTTCGATGGCAGAATGAGCAGAATGCATGGCACATGTTTCCATAAAACAATGCACTTTTGTTTATTGCCAAACAACAAGAATATATAGTTAAACTAACGAGAAAAAATGGCGGTTGTCTGGTAAAAATATGGTTTGGTGACACAATCTTGGGGTGCAATGCTATCATGAAAACTGGTAAAAATACACTCAAATAATTAGAATAGAAACAGACCATAATAATGCTATTATCATTTGTTAACATCAAATTTTCATCAAGACATGTCCATAACACTAACTCACTAACGACAACCACAATTAAATTAAATCCAGATTTCTTGTAAATTGTTAAACCAAAGAAAAATAATTTCGAAAATGCGCCACAATAATGACACATTTCATCACCAAAACAATTAACCCTATTCCTAATTAATTGATTAATTAAAAATCAAAAAACTTACATTAATATATCTTCCTTTATAAACCATGGCGAATGCACCATGACCTAACATCTCACGAGTGTTGTATTCGAATTGACCAATTGTTTCCATGTTTACGATGATTTGATGATAATGTTCAGGGAAAATAATAGAAACTTTACGATGAGAAATGTTATTTTGATTCTTCACAAAACCAAATTTAGGTCAAAAATGATGTTTTCTCAAAAATTATTGTTTGACTGTTATTCGTCTGTCAAAACCAAATTGTATTGATGTTTTTATTTTTGCCATCAAAACAACAACAACAACCAACCATCAAAATGTAAACGTATGATCAACGTGCATATACTCGTTGTTGTTTGTTATTTGGTTGATTAGTTTTTCTGTTGTTGTTTGTCTTCTGTTCGATAGCAAATTATAATTTAGTGATGAAGAAAACAAAATATGAAGATGCTTGGCGACAACGGGGCAACAACTGTATTATGATTGTGATGTTGGTGATGTTATGGGTTGCATATGATGATAATACAAAGTCAATAGTTGCTCGGCAGATGATGATGTATCAATTTAGTCGTGAGTTTTTGAGTGTATGATCATCTACGGCTCTTTTTTTATAACTTCAATTGCTTGGTTTTTTGTTGGATGATAATCATCATCAATCAGGATGTTAATATGGTTACCAGCACCGTACTAAACACAACGAAAAAACGGCTGATGTTTTTGTTTGTTTGTTTGTTTTTTTTATTATTGTTCATAAAAAATGATGATGATTTCTTCTGTGTGTCACAAGTGTAAATCAAAAATTATGCAATATAAGCTTGGGACTTTGAATCTGGTGATCAAGGATACTTGATTCAATTTGGTTTCAATATCTGCTGGTCAAAAAACAACAACAAGAAAACCAAGAAAAATAATTATAAATAGCAAAAAACCAAGCAAAAATATCAAATCAGCTTATAAACCTACATTTATTTAATTGTGGTTAATTATCTTCAAAAAAAACTTGGTCATTATCTTCCATAATGATTCTTTCTTAAATTATGAAATTTTCAATATTGTTTGGTAATTTTCGTTGACCACATTTCTTCTTTCAAATTGAATTGAATTATTGTTGTCACAAGAAGACAAAAACCAAAAAACACACACAAACAAAAAAAAACAAATTTGATGGCAAAAAAACAGGAAAATTATTTACAAAACAGACAACAAAAGGAGACAATATCAGCTGACTAAATGGCTGATGTTTTCTTGTTTGTAATTATCTTGTTTACAGTTATGATGATACAAAACACAATTATAATTGCTTGTTTTTGCTTCAAGAAATTATTGCCAACCAAAAAGAAAAAATGAAATTCTGACTAAAAATTTTGATTATTAATGAAATTGATGAGATCAAAATATGTAATTAATTAATTATAATTAATTAATCAGGTTGGTTTTTCCTTAAGAATTTTCTTCTTCTTGAAATCACACAAAAAGTTTCTTCTTGTGGAATTTTTTCACCAAGAATAGACACCGAAATATTTGTGTGTGCGTGTATTCAAGAGAGTTCAAATTTCAACAAAGCAGCTATTTTTGTTAAGTATTAGTGTGTTTATGTGATTAATTATGATGATAATGGCTTCAATGATAATAATAATGATTGGTTATTCACCTGTTAATTAATCAAATATCAAAAAAAAAGAGTTTTATTATTGATTAAAAATGTTATTGGATTCATTTTTTAAAAGGAAATTATTTAAAAAAAAGGTTAAAGGTTAAAACTTACCTGAGAGAGAAATGAAGAGTATCAATTAATAAAATGAGAGAAAATTGATACAAAAAATGTATCAATATTTGTTTGGATACAAATTAAATGAGATTATAATGAAATATGACTTGATAATTCTTCGATTTTGATTATTGAAAATCTTCGGTTATTTTTTAATTTTTTTGATTGTTATTTGATCAAATTTTTTTAAATGAAACAAAATTGAAACAAGAATATTGAAAAAAGGAGAGAAAATAATCATCAAATGATTTTTTAATTGAATTTTAATAATGAAATTTGACGTAGATTAAGATGAGATCACAATTTTTTAATGTTTTTTTGTTATATTTTAATTATAATTTTATACATGTTTTCTTAATGAAAATTCTGGTTGTCAGATTATTTATGGGGTGATGATGATGATAATGTTGATGAGGATTCTTTTAGAATCGAGAATTTTCAAAGAAGAATGACAAAATAAAAATATCACAATTAAAAATAATAAGAAAAATTGATTTTATTTTCTTGAATTCTGTGATGATAATTGAAGACCAAATTTGACAACTAGATATTTGGTTGATGAACAAAATCAAACGAAATATTGATGAATTTTTTCTTGTTTCAAAAATGCTGTGCAATCAATGCTGGCCAAACAAGATAAACACAAACAAATTACACCAGAAAACTTTTGAAAACCAAATGAAACAAAACAAAAAAAGATACAAAAATATTTGATTTAAAAGAATCCAAATCCAAGTTTTAAACAAAATGATAACACAAACACACACACTAAGATATTTTGGCAGCAAAGGATTTTTAGTAGAATTCTGGAGAATTCTGGTTCAGTTTTTTTCAGAATTGTCAACCACCAAAAAAATCAAAATCACTAGATTTTGTGTGTTGTGTTTTGTGTTTCTATGTCTTTTTCTGTGTGTATGTGTCTGTGTTGCGTTGCTGCGACGAACAGACACAAAAATATAATGAACAAAAACAACAAAATTGCTTGTTGTTGAGGAAGAAAACAAAGAAAACAAAAAACGAGAGAGAGAGAGAGGGTGAGTCACAAAATTTAATTAGCGTTGCCAAGATGTAGTAAACAACGTTTTAGTTTTTTATATAAGTGTTTAAGATATTTTGGCAGCGCTAGTTTTGTTAAATGCGCATCACAACACACAATACAGCTGTCTTATAACAACAAAAATGAAAAATGGTAGAAGCATTGAAAATAGTGGTGGACAACTACACCACACATACCACCACCATAAACAAAAAACGTATGATTCATCAGCTGCATCTATATGGCTTTTAAATGAATGAGAGAAAAATAGAACGCATTTTGCCACTACCACACAAACAGCAAAAAAAACGTAAATAAAGACATGCGCATTCGAATTTAGAATTTTTATTTTTATTTGAAAAATTTAAAATTTTCTTGTTTTTGTTAATTGGTTACTAAGTTAGGTTGTTAATTGCTTTCCGTATCAATTGATACCTTGATAGCTTAAGACCCAACCTGGTCCTACACCTGGTCCCCGCAGTTGACATTTAACGAAGCTTGATCATCATGAACTTTTAAAACAATTTTATTAATTAAATTTAATTAAAAATTTTTTAAATAAACAAAATCCAAACTTTTTTGTTTCCGTTGAGTTTTTATTTCCTTTAAAAATTCTAAAGAATTTTTTAATAAATAGAACGAATTTTGTTTTTTGTTTTGTTTCTTTCGTTTTGCCACTACCACAAACACAAACATAAATAAACGCATGCGCATTGCGCATTCGAACACAAAAAAATGTTCGAATTCTCGAATGGAATGGATTCTGGTTGGATAAAAAAAGTGAGGTAGTGGCACAAACATGGCTCAACATGGCGTCTTGTTCAAGGTTTAAAAATAAATTTTTTTTGTTGTTTGGCAACAAAATGAAGTCAGCAGATCAGCAAAAAAAAGCTCAGCGCGCGCGAAAGCTCAGCCGATTATAATTTCGTCGTCAATTGATGATGATTTGGGCATAATTAGCATTTAAAACGCGTGTTTTGTGTGCTGCTGGTGTGGTGGTGTAATCATCAAAAAAGGGTAGCTAATCAAGGACATAATTACACTCGAGGTTAACAAAAGAAACAACAATAACTAAATTAAATTTAATTTGATTTGAGAAAAAAACTTCAATTCTTTTTTGACCTTATCATTGAGATTTGGAGGGTTTTTTCTGATCACCAAAAATTTCGAAAAATTTCCAAAAAAAAATTTCGAAAATTTTTTTATTGGAAATTTTTCGAAAATTAAAATTATTTAATATTTTCATTAAAAAATTATGAAAAAAATTGAATTTCAGGAATTTTTTGTTGGGAAAAAGAGTAAAAATGAGATTTGTTGTTTATAACGGTGTGGAGGTCATTTGTGATCAGCTGATTGATGATGATTCATCTTAAGATAATTTCTCAAAGATCTTGAGAGATCCAACAACTTGTTGTTTGACCTTTCAAGTGAGAGAGAGGGAGGCAGAAGGTCGAAATGTTCACAGAGATGTTTTGTCAGCATTTTATATTAATAGCTAGCATAATAAAATGAATTTATTTTTATCAGCACGTTGTTTCAGCAACTAAATAATTTACACTTTAAGAAAATTCCAACAAAATCAATTAACATTGATGCAAATATAAAACAATTATGAATTTAAGAATTAAGAGATCAATTCATTATTAATCACATTTGATCAACAAAAAATAACATTTTGGAATCAAATTAATCAGGTCAATCAGCATTGACCACCAAAAAACGATCAATGAAAATGGTAATTTAGATGATCAAACACAATCAAGCAATGTCGTACTATTTAACAAAAAAACATTGTCAACTTTTTTTCAAGTAATAGATGATACATAAACATAAAATATGATCATGTTATTCTATGTTATTGAACGGCAATGTTCAATGCAGACTTTTTTCTTCTTAATTTAATTTAATTAAATTAATTTAATTTCTGTGATGAGTCACAG
This sequence comes from Tragopan temminckii, assembly GCA_028571105.1. NCBI lineage: Eukaryota > Metazoa > Chordata > Aves > Galliformes > Phasianidae > Tragopan > Tragopan temminckii. The sequence continues at coordinate 4,164 of JAOWBP010051008.1, read as the reverse complement.
ATACAATCGATGGTGTCGTTCATCTAGACGACTCACGCGTTCCACTAGCGTTTCTTCTTCCCATTAAATGTTTTCCCTTTCCTTTCCATTAAATGTTTGTGCACGGTGCGCGTAACCACGTGCTCTAACACTCCTTCCATTACTATTCTGTTTTTCTATCATTTTTGTATTGTCTGGTTTTTTTTTGATTAATAAAGAAGTTCGAAAATTTCATTAACGAAGTTATTCAAACTTTCCCATTTCTTAATTTATTTAATGCCAAAATTCAATCTTTTAATAATTTTATTTGGAAAATAATTATAGAGGTGTATATAACAATTACAAATAACATTATTTACAATCATAAGATAATGATAATTAAATTAAAATTAATAGTGAATGTTTTATTATGGTGAATGTTAGCCCATCTTTTGACTTTTCGAGAATTCATGTAATCTGTTAGCCCTTCTGGTGAATTTTCGAGCATTCTTGTAATCTGTTAGCCCATCCTTTGACTTTTCGAGCATTCTTGTAATCTGTTAGCCCATCTGGTGACTTTTCGAGAATTCATGTAATCTGTTAGCCCTTCTGGTGAGTTTTCGAGCATTCTTGTAGGAAAGAATCCTCTGGTTGTCTGTTGGAAAGAATCCACTGGTTGTCTCTTCTTTCGTTGATTCGATTGATTTCGATGATGGAACATATTTTTGTTTCAACAACATTGTGTGTTGAATAGAGGTAATTGAGAATGATACTGTTACATTTTTCGAAAAATTTTCATTCTTATAGGCTCCATGATGGATTTGAGTTGAATACACGCTGCAATTATGTTTGAAATTATGTTAGAATCATAATTGAATTATGATTTTAACAGATACTATGATCACTGAATGATTCCGGGTTCGATCACCACAGTTGAGTTATTATGTTAGTGATAACGTTATTATCTCCATTGCCATTATTAACTTTGAATGCTCTTTTGCATTATTGCTGAATGGTTGCTAACGACCGGAGACGGACATTTAATCTGCCAAGATCTGTCTTGATTTTACAGGATACAATTTTATGATTTTGTTTTAGTTTTAGTTGTTTAGTCTGCACAAGAATTAGCTGTTTTTACTGGGTATAATTTTACAATATAGTTTTAGTCTATAGACTAAGACAAGGTCTGTGATGTTACAATTGGTACTATCCAGCTCTTGTTTTACAATATAGTTTTAGTCAAAAGACTAAGACAAGGTCTGTGATGTTACAATTGGTACTATTAAGCTCTTGTTTTACAATATAGTTTTAGTCAAAAGACTAAGACAAGGTCTGTGATGTTACATTTGAAACTATTCAGCTCTTGTTGTTTCATATGCAAAAGTAACAGGTGAAAATTGTGTGTATGACGAAAAGACAATACATAAAATGTGGTACTAATTTCCATGACAAACATATATTGATGCAACATAAATATCTGTTGTGGCCAATAAATCTGACTCCAATCGGTTCGAAATTATAATGTTATATTTCTTAAGAAAAATTTAAAATTAAAATTTGAAATTTAAATGAATCATCATTTATTAAATTTATTATTTGTTTTCATATCTTCTCATATTGTCTTTATAATTTTGATATTTGATCTTCGTAATTAATTACGGTGAAACATAATTGGATTCCATCTCTGTTTCTTTTTACCATTTCTTGATATGGATTTGATTTAGATCTTATTGTAAAGCTTCTGCTGGTTCGATGTTGGAATTGATCGTTTGGTTTGATCTTCATGTTTTCTTGTCGTTCAAGCTTCCATGTTCTAAATCACACTAATACTAACATGAAGAATATATTGAACAGTTGTTGGCAATTATGGGAACAGGAAAGCTGGCATTTGTTGTGCTGTTGTTCTGTTCCGGCGTTGAAATCGAAATATGGAACTTGATGCAAGCATGCATGCTTTATATATGTTATGGAAATGCCGTACATGTGTGCATAGCATGCTGGCTTTATCATTATTGAGTTTAGTGGGCCACGTGCTCAACAAAACAGGAACTTCCACTCTGCACAGTCAAACTAGGAAACTGACTTCCTAAAATTTATGTTAAACCCTTCCTATAAAAAGCCAACTGACAAAACAATCAAAGACGATCATTTTACACGCATTACTATGTGGAGTGAGATCTCGGGCACCACAATTTGGTGACCCGGTCTTTACTAACTCTTTATTTACATTTAATTCTCTCATCAACTTGATCATCTTGTGTTCATTATGAACATAATTTCCTAAACCTCCACTATTAGAAACCTCATCAGATCCATTCAAAAAACCAATGGACAAATAATAAATCTGGCAATCGATGGCCTATCTTGTCAACGCGATTATATCAACATTTTGATCAACAAGATTATATCAATATTTTGATCAACAAGATTATATCAATATTTTGATCAACAAGATTATATCAACATTTTGATCAACAAGATTATATCAATATTTTGATCAACATGAAAACATGATCAAGATTTTAAAGAACTTTGAGAAACAAACGTTAATGATAAACGTATTGCATTGAAAAACAACATGATAGATGCAATCAAGGATGGGTAGATTCAGAAAAAAGGAACATCCAAGTGTTTCCTGAAAGTCTATGATAGAGTTGATAGAAATGTTGAACTAACATGCAACATATCAACTCTGGTCATCGGTAGACTAACTGAATCGAAAGAAACATTTCAAAAGTCAGGTCATCGGTAGATTAACTAAATCGAATGAGACAATTCAAAAGTCAGGTCATCGAGAAAAATCAAATGAAAATAAAATATAAAAAATTTGTTCTTATCTCATTTAAATTAGTTATTAGACTTTCTGACTACTTCTTCAACAAAAACTAAACTGTGAGCTATTGTGGTTCTACGTGAAAAAGGCCGAAAAGTCGAAGATACAAGACAAATCAGTCTGCTCTACACATTCACTCCAGAATTAAATCAGAGCTCAATCTTCAGTGTTAATTTATTGTTAATCTTTGGTTTATCTTTGGACTCTAATGATCATGCAGCCAAGAATAAGAAAACTTCTAAAGTTAAACATGGAACTTCGAGATATTGCACAAGTGCCGTAAGCAGAGCGCATCATTTACAAAATAAATAAATTAATAAATGGAACTTCGAGATCAAAAGTATCAAGCAAAAAACAACGATTCGGATAATCAGAAACAAGCAATGGCAATGGCACACCTATGGCTACACAACACACATTTTTATTATTATTAATTTAGTTTTAGTTTTATTAAAACTAAATTTTCTTATTTTTGTAAATAATGATATTTGTTTCATTTTATATATACCCCTATTGTTGGATCATAATTAAAATTAATGTTCTAATGTAATTTGAAACGTAAATCCATGTTTTAGTTATTGTATTTGGTTCCAATTGTTATTAAAAATCCGCTCATTAGAGCAAGCTACAGCGCTCTTACGAGATGTGGCCTATTTGTATAAAACAAATAAAATTTTAAGTTTTTTTTTGTTTCTTAAAATGCGAATGTTTTGATAAATTTTAAAAAAAAAAGACTTTACGAATCAACTTCCTTTGGACAGCATTATTGATAACGTCAAACAGGATCCATATCCAAGATGGTACGCCCATTATAACAACAAAATCTATATATGGAAATGAAGACATTCCTAATATCTAAGCGACAAGCTATTGACAAAATCACTAACCTTATCATCTACTTATCATCTAAAAGCAAGCGGAACAAGGAAAAAGGAAATTATTGTTTTTATCTTTGAAGATAAAGAATTTTTGTGTTCAACAATTGTAAGCTCACATGTGTGATGTGGCTATTTCAACTGTTTTTACAATGCACTATTCCAACATGTGTTCACAACTTGCCACTCATCAACACCCATACCATCTGTTGGCCATTCCATCAACATACACATAATTTTCAAGAAATTTTTTCCAATTTTTATTATGAAGAATATTTTTTTATTAAAGGAAAAGGAAACAAGTTTTTTAAAGAATTAATTGTATTTTTTAAATTAAATTTAAATTATCGATAACAATTCATAGTTGACTAGAATTTTGAAGAGAATTGTGTTTTTTTTGTAATTAACTTTGGTAATATAGATTGATTGGCTTCAAAAGCTAAATGGACAAAGAATATCGTCATCGTAACTCGATCCAACAGGAATTAAAGCTTTACG
>JAOWBP010051007.1:0-17002 GCA_028571105.1 Tragopan temminckii | reverse complement strand
GTGAAATGTGGCAGTTAAATTTTGGCATTTTAGGTTTTTTGTTCCATTTTACTTGGAACATTACACATTAGCAGATAAAGATGAAAGCAACTTACTTACAATTTTACTCTACTCCAGACTGTGGTCTGTTAAATGTTTTTTGTTGTCGTTTTTCTCCCAAAACTAAATTCTTGAGTGCTTTGAAGCCATATTGGGTTTTGTTTCAACCCACAACAGCAATCCAAATCTCCTTCACAATCTTGACCCCGTTTTTTCCCAGTAATGGTGACAGTGTACTGAGATAAGAAACATAATGTCTGAGAGAATGTGCTATTTGAGATTTTTAGTCAGATCTTTCCCATACCTTGGGTTTCTTTGAGACCTTGGACCGATGCTGTGTGTCCAAGTCCCACTTCAGTGTCACTGAATCACCTAGATATGAGAGAGAGTGAATGAAAGGGGGTACCTATGTCACAGAGTAGGAGGTATCCACATGGCATTACCAATTGAAACTGTACAGAAGAGTTCATCACATTTGAGTCTGCACTTGGATCCATTTATCACTCAGGAAGCAACAGAGGAAGCTTTGGATACTCTGTTTCCTGAGCCAGTTCCACTTAGTGCACTGAGAACAGAGATGTGAACAGGTGACACCCACGTAGCTCCTAGCATTCTGTTGGAAGAGTGATGGAGTTGGTGGGCTGGCTACAGCACAGGTTGATTCTCTGCCATTAAAAAGCCTCATCTATGAAAATGAAATTTCCTCAGTGAAAATCTTCATCTCTGTATAAACATGTAACAAACAGACATAAGGATATAGAAATCTCCCTAACTTGAAAAACAGATTCTAGGAACATCTGTTGTATTTCTACTAAGCTTACCTCTACCTTCTACTAGTTAGTTAGTGCATCTATATGCTGTAACTGCAGAGAACTGAGGAATTCACAGTTGTTTTTCTCCTATTGGATGATGCCCACTGTATTGCAATACCTGAGATAATTCTGCAGGGGAGAAAAAGAAAAAAAAGAAGAGGAAACCAACTTTTTTTTTTTTTTTACATGTAATCAAAACTTATTGATTTCAACTTTTCTTTCTCTTCAAACATGACAACGTCCCATGTCTTTTGTTGGTACAGCTCACCCAGGCTTATGCATCTGTACTGTTGCTACACTGATTTTTCACCACAATAATTGACCTGATATATTGTGAAGTTGTCTTGGCTCAGAATCAGTCATGAAGACTTTCCGAGAGAAAGGCTTAAATGTTTTTTAAAGTTGCAGTTAGAGGTGTTTGGAAGTTTGACCACCAGCTGCAATCAAATCACAATAATTTTTTTAGGTATATGTAAAACTTCAGAATAATTTTGATCAGTTTTCTTCTAACCGTACAGGGGGAAAAAATAGTCTTTATTTCTTTAAAATTGATCTGACTACATCTAGCCAAATGAAAATTTTGAGCAAGATGGTCATGTCCATGGAACTCATTTTTCTATAGAATATCTTTATGGGCTCTTTTAAATTCTCTAAGACTTTTCCGTTTGTTGATGCTGCATGTCTATAAAGGATTGTCAGAGTTCTCAAAGGATAGAAAGCAAACATTTCTTTTATAAATATGTGGACTTAGCTTTGAGAAATGTGAAGTAATTCGATAGAAATATCAAGAAGCAATGTGTAATCCCTAACAGATGAGTAAATAGCTAATGAATGGCAATTGATTTTACTTAAATACATAGAGAAACAAACAAACAGAAGAAGAGGAGAAATAACTAAGTGGTAGATAATGGCACAGATATGCAAAAAAATTCCTGTGGGATGCATTTTTAGCGTGGAAGGTAGTATGCCTGCTATTTGCGCATATTTAAAAGGATGGTTGATTACTCTCACTGAACTGCTCGGCTTTGCTCCAACTGGTGGTGTTTGGAATTTGTAATGAAGGCAGAGGATGGTCATGGTTCTTCCTGCTCTTTATTTATGTGTGCTTTCTAATTTTCAGAACGCCTACGTCAACATCAATCGGATCATGTCTGTTGCATCCAGGCTGTCTGAGGCAGGCCATTACGCTTCCCAGCAAATTAAACAAATTTCTACGCAGCTGGATCAAGAGTGGAAGAGTTTTGCTGCAGCTCTGGATGAACGCAGCACCATCTTAGCCATGTCTGCTGTCTTTCACCAGAAAGCTGAACAGGTGAGCTACTTTTGTGACTAGCAAAGTGATCTACTGACAACTTGATAACGGTGATGCTGCAGTTACTACCTGATGGTTTTTGGCTTATGTGCAGTTAAACTAAGAGTCTTGCTCTTACTGGAGCAGTGTTCCAAACACAAAAAGCAACATATCCTCCCACAGAAATTAGCATGCATTGCTTGAGTGGATAAGGAAATATTTTTTAGGGCTAAGTGATGAGAGAGTATCTAATGATAACTGAAATGCACTTATGCCATAACATGCTGCCTTATTTCTGTTTCCAAGTTTTCTATCAGTGTTGTGGATAAAGGCAGGAATATTATGGTCAGGAAAGCAAGTATCAGCATTCATACGTACGTGGATTGTTCTGTAAGTAATACTTCCTATTTATTTCCATGGAAACTACAGTAGATACAAAGAGCACAATAATGATATTTGATAGAGCAAATTCTCAGCAACAAAGCACTGCATTTTAACTTGGTCACTACCATTAGCTATGTGTTTTCACCAGCAATGAACGAGAGCCTGCATACCATGCTTGTAAAAATTTGCATAAGCAGAGGTGATCCGCTGTTTCGCAGCTGCTATAATAATGTCATTGATAGGAAAATGTTACTTATGCAGTCCATATTTCATTGATTTGAACAGATGGAAGTCAGAAGGTGCCAAATCAGGACTGCATTGTGGTACGACAGTCCAGCCAAGATTGGCAACATGTTCCACAGCCTCCTAAATGATATGGGTCCTGGCAATATTGTGTTGCAAGAGAAAGTTTGTCGTCGTCTCTGGCCTGACTGTGGAATTTTGAGCCTTTAGCTTAGTGAATGTCACAATGTAGCTGTCAGAATTGAAGATTTGTCCTGGGTTCCAGGAAATCTTGAAGAACCATCCCTCCCTTATCCCAAAAGACAGTGCACATCACTTTCCCTGGGCTGTGCTTTGAATTTTCTATTCAGTAGGGAATTCATATCATCACTCTGCGGACTGCCATTTTGACTCTAGCTCCTTGTGGTGATACCACATCTCATCACTGGTAATGATGTAATCCAGGAAACTGTCACATTCAGCCTTGTATTGGTTCAGTAAGTTTTAACAAACTTGCATAGTGTTCTTTCTGTTTCTGTGTGAGCCACGTGGTACAAACTGTGCAATCTTTCAATGTTGCCATTTCTAATGCATTGAAGCTGATATTCAGCTTTGTATGCAGTTTTGTGGTCATAAACCACCAAGTCATGCAGATGAGCTGATTGAGTCACCCTTCATTTCATAGTGTGACAGTTGTGCGTGGCTGTCCACAACAGGGCTTGTATTCCACATCACTGCTGAAATGCAGCACCCACTGCCTCAGAATTGTTTCATAACTTCATGACTGTGACAGACTTAAAATCAGTGAACAGATTTAAAACCAGCTCCACCTATCAGTGATGGTTCAGCTTTGGTCCATATGCTGATGGTGTTCATTTCCCATTTAAAAACATGGCTTTGGGAGCTTTTTTCAGTGCTGTTGTTTAGGTGTTTAGGTGCAGACTTCGTATGGATCTTTGTCAGTCACTGTATGTTCATAAAAATAAAAAAAATTATATCCAGTCTATATACAAAGAGAGAATGGTTAAAGATTTATGAATGAATTAGTTATTGTTTGGTTTGGTACTTGCTTTTTTTATGAGAAATCCCATGTTTTTCTGAAGTGTCAATCTTATTTGCAATTTATGAGGAGTTGCCAGGGTATTTTATAGGATGAAATACAATAAAACAAATAGCTGCACTGAACTGCCTGTCAGTTAGAGGTGAGGTTTTTTTGTCATCTTTGAACGCTGTCAAAGTGGATATTTTACCTCAGCCTTAACTTGAAAAAGACTAGACTAATGTCACTTTCAGCTTTGGCTCTTTTTTTTTTTTTCTCTCTATACAATTGAATGGATGAGTCTGAAAAAAAAACAGTCCTCCCTTGGCACTTCTATAAAGGGAACTGAGGTTTGTGCTGCCTGGCAGAGGCAAGTCTCTCATTATTAAGCAGACAGGAGAATTTGCTAATTCTGAACAGCAGTCACTCCTTCTTTCAGTAAGAGACAATTCAGTGAGAGATAAGTACTGAAGGCTGCAGGCTCAGGCCGATGGGGAAAAAAAAGGGAAGTGGGAGTCAGTGTGTCCATTAGCCAAGACTGAATTGTTGGTCTTGCTTCAGTTATTCTGGTAGTATAAACCAATGACTTGCTCTCTAATAACTTAATCATTTGACCTCCGTATAGTATAAAAAGTGAGGCATTTGGGATTTGGTTTATAACTCAGCCTGTGATCTATTGAGCATTCATTCCCAATGTGATCCTTTATTATTTGGCATCACCAAGGATTGTGTTCTTGGTTTTTGTTTTATAATTAAAATCAGGGCTTCCTCATTATACAATAATTAAGGTTTAAATCTCTGAAGCAAAGATGTAGATAAACCCACAGCTTCCCCTGCTGCAGATCAAATCTTGATTTTGCTCCCTTTGTTCTGTTGGTAATGGAAGTTTCAGTGCGGATCCAACCAGTTTTCCCACAGCATGCCTCATACCAGTCTGCTATGCAGATTCTTTCCTTCTCCAGCATGATAAGCTGCTACCATCTCTTTATTCAGTGCTTCCTACTGATTGAAGTTCCCTGTGATGCCAACAGGAAGCAAGTCTAGTAGTATCATAATCTTTCAGCCTTTGGCACGCCACAGCCCGCAAGGAAATTGTTGGCTTGGGACAGAGATTTATGAAAAGTTCTCCGATCTCATAATATGCAAGCTGAGCAGGAAATAACTTGTTTTTCAAGGTCTCTTCCTAAAGACCCCACACAGCACACTGCACAGAATACAATTTGTCTGTCTTGGAAGGATGAAAGGCTGAGTCAACCGTGCTGGGAATTGAACCTCACATCTGTCTTCACATGCCTCAGAATCACATTGCTTTCCTGGCTCTCATAGCAGATACATGTGGCATGTTGAATTGAACTTGGCTGAATGAGTTCCTGTACCAAAGCTTGGTTTTTGCTTTGTTGCTTTCTTTTCCTCCTTCTCTGCCTGTACGTTTTAGTGCATGCATGTCTCTTCCTTAATTTTTTCAAACATATTTTAAACGTACCTAACCATTATCAAGAAAATGACAAAGAAAATGGGGCAGAAAAAAAAAGGGAGAGAAAGGAAGGAAAGAAAAGATGAATCTTGCCAACTTAACCTCCTGCCAAAATTCTTTCAGCATGTGTGCTTGATCAAAAGCTGGTAAACTAAGCTGTGTCCAGGTGAAAATACAAGTCAGGATACTTAGTTAAGTGTCCGAATGTTCCTTAACACTGCCTGCTATAAATCTATCTTTTTTTCTTCTTCTCATCCCAGCATGACATTCTAGTGCAAAATAGAATCTGCTTGTATATATTTAGGTATACCTGAGGCTATTCTAAGTTGCAAGGGAATATAGGATAACATGCCTTATCTCAGCGTGATTTTTTGAGAGAACTGTGCTGAGTTACACCAGACGAGGTTCTGGCTCACTGACTGCCAGGTGGGGGAAGCAGACATACCAGGTGTCCTCCCTTTCTTGGCTGTAATCTCTGATTGTGTGCTGAATTAATAAGGTGCTCACTCTACAGATCCTGTCAGAACGAACAAATTAATGTCTTCAATCAGCTGAGAGATCTAAACCAATTAATTCTGGGTCAGAGTCTACCCTCAGAAGTGCACAAGCAGAATTACTATTTAAAGGAGTAGGTGCTGAGTGTGTGCACTAGATATTTATGGTTATTCTCTGAAAACTGACCCGTGGCCATTTGTATTACCTTCCTCCCTAGCCAGGGAGACTACTGTGCTCATCTCTGCCTTGATCCCTCTGAGCGCTCTGCTGTTTGAGCAAAGGAAGTGAAAAAGAGAGGAAATCTGAGGGAAAGAAGCAAAGGAAAAGACAGTTAATATCTTTAAGATGTAAGGATAACTTTAGCATTAGATAGGGAAAGGAAATTCCAAAAACAACATCAGGAAATATGCAATTAGTCTCATACCCTGCACCCCTAAAAAAAAAAAAAAAAAAAAAAAAAAAAAAAAACAACAAAAAAACAACAAAAAAACCACCCAACAACTGAAAATGTAATTATACGCATATGTGTGTATCAATAGATATTTTAGGCCACTGAGGCCTAAGAACGGTTTCACTGCTCTCTTTCCATCATCCTCACAGCTCTTCTGCATCCACTTCAGGATGACAAAGACAGGCCAGAGTCTGTTTTTAATTTCTCTGGGACCTGGGAAATCACACTGCTTAACCTGGAGTTTTCATGCACAGACCTAAGCAGTAAGCAAGAGCTGCACAGAAAACGTAAATGAACATGGGCTATAAAATATCAGAGCTGCATTCTAGATAGAGCTTCTGTGTGATCCAGAATAGGAATCATGGAGGAGAGCTAGTCAGAAGTGGTTTAAGAATCCACTAGTGCTGGCCTAATACAACATTTGTGAATTGGTGGATAGGTTATGAACCAGTAGTAAGTGTGGGCTATTAGGCACAAGGAAAGATTTTATTTTTAGGAGAGATTTTTCTTAGTCTTTCTTCAGATCCTGAAAAATATGTACAATTATTGGAGTCTGTCATTTCAGCTTTTATGCTCCCAATAGGAGCTATTCCAGTCTATGGGCTAACTGGAAATTTAAGCAATTAACTTCAATTATATTAGCCCTTGCTCCTGTTCCAACCTCACAGTCGTAACTTTAAATGTGTCTTTTTTTAACTCAAGCAATGACTTTGTCATGTGAATACGTTTCTAGCATGAAGAGTTGCACAGAATAAAGTTGCTTGGCTCCGCCAGAGTAAGTTACAAGTAATAAATATTGACGTAGCTTGCTTTTTTTTTTTTTTTTTTTACAAAATACCCAGATTGATAGTCTGGTGATATGAAGTAATACTTGTCAGAAGTCCTTAAAACATAGCTTACTCTCCCTGCATGAACTCCACACACTAACAGGCTGTGTTTCTTACAGCTTCTTAAAAGAGAGGACATCAGCTGCTCCTGCTTGTGGTAGGAGTGGAATTGCTGATGTAGTTATTGATGTGACATTGCCTGTGTACAATGGATATACAGAAGAAAGGTAGATGTGAGACAGCCAGGCAGTGATGCAGTTAGGTGCATAAAATCTTGAGATGTCTCCCACCTACTGTGCAAAGCATGCTCTGGGGATCTGGCAGCATAGGAGTAACAAGACTGTAAGAGCTTGTACAAAAATGGATAGAATTCAGCTGTTCAGATAAGAGCTGTAACTGTGTGATTCTGGCAGCAGGAACACTGATCTGTAAGGTGTAGAGGTCCTTTGTTCACTGTGTCAACTGAGAGGTTCATGTAACAGCCCCAGAAGGGATTGGCCTCAGCTCCATACCCTTAAAGCTGACTAGGAAATGATGTGAATTCTACTAGCTCAGCAAAAAATAAGGCAACTTCAGCTTTATGGAGAGGTGTTTGGGAATTTTGTCTGTAGAGATGTGACAGATCAGAAGTTAGATTAACACAGGAGGACCTAGTGTCCTTGCCTCCAGTCTCTTAGGAAGCGTAGTTCTCACTGGTAGATTTGTACCTTGTAGACACGAATGTTTAGGGTGTTATCTTTGTTGCTGAATCTCTGTATTTACAATGCAAACACTTTATAGCATTGTTTACACAACAGCATAGTGAATAGCATTACAGCACTAATAAAAAAGGATGCTGATGCCCGAGTGGAATTGAAATTCTTTACTTTGAATCTCACTGCCCCTCACTCCATAAGGAGTGCTTTATGAAGAAGCCACAGGTGAGCAACTGAGAAACTGGTAAAGCTGTGATTGTGTTTTAGTGTTGTGGTGTTACAAGTTCATTCTACAGGGCACTGCATCTGTTTTATAATTAGCTGTTCATTTTTTATTTGTAGCCCTGAAGTATGGCAAGCTGGTTTATCAGAAAGATGGAGAAAGAGAAAATATTAATGAGTAATGGTGAGGCAGCATCAGGCAGTTAGTACAGACTAAATATGAGCATGGTAGTGACTATGTCATTGGAGTAGGCCCTGCTTAAAGGAAGAAGACAGGAACCTTAGAGACTAAATTCCACCTTTCTTTTACAGAATAGGCAGCACCTGGGAGACCTTCCCCAGTTTGTTCTGCTAAAGAACATCAGCACTGCTTTGGAGGCCTTAAAGAGTGGAAATTTTTTTTCCATTCCTCTACTCTCCAAGCCTGTTCAGTTTCTGGCTCTCTGTTAAGGCTTCCAACCAAGGTGCTAAACCATATCAATTGCAATGGCAGTGCCTTTTTTTCTCCGTTTTCATGGATCTCTGCCCACCAGGAACTGGACTGAGACCAGGAGCTCATTTTGAATTGGCTGCTTAACAGCCATCAGATGGTAATAGTATCTGATCACTGCTGACCTGGGCTGGGACCAAATGTACGACCTGGAGGTTAAAGCCTTGGTATCCTATTAGCAGTCCCACTGAGCTGGCCCTGAGCTGGGAGCTGCTTGAATACAGACTGTCTGCTTTTCGCTGAAATGAATGTCAGTATTGATTTTAATGGGAGTTTTCTATTGCCCAAATTAGAGTTAAGTACCAAGTGACCAAGGGATGTTTGATGACTGAGATGATGGCAAATACAGCTGGATCCTCCTGTGCTTCACACTGCTTCAATGTTGCAGGCTCTGTGCTCCATACGCAGACTCTTGGAATGGGTGTTTTCTGAGCCTGGTTAAAGAAGCATTTGTTTTTAATTCAAAAGAAACAAAACATTCTTTTGGATAGAGATACTCTTTTTGACTGTTACATTCTCCTCAGTTCAGGTTGGAGTTGTCAGTGGCATTCTAGTTTTTCTAAGTGGCATTCTACTCAGTTTTCTAAAGCTGATGTGATGATGTTCTCTGTCACTGTTGCTCATTATTTCTGTAATTGTTTCAGTTCCTTTCAGGTGTGGATGCCTGGTGTAAAATGTGCAGTGAAGGAGGCCTCCCCTCAGAAATGCAAGACCTAGAGCTAGCCATCCATCATCATCAGTCTCTGTATGAACAAGTAACACAGGCCTACACAGAGGTATGTGCTTCCCCGAGGAGAACGTGTCTGCTAAATGCAAACAGATACTTGACTATGTTTGGGAAGTCAGCTTTTCTGGGGAGAAAAAAAAAAGTAGGTTTGCTTTCCATTATTGCAACTCTTTCAAAGAAGTCAGAACTATCTACTCCCAATCCAGGGACTCCCTGGAGTCTGCTTGCAGGGGACCACCAGGACAATCTTAGGGACAAACCCCATATAGAAAAGATGAAGAATGTAAGTGATGTTGAATAGTAATGCCTTGTTTTCTAAACAGCATGAATGATTTGGATGTTAGTCATGAGAAAGAGCAATTCTGAGTTGCAATTGTAAAGTGCAATTTCTAATACAATTCTTGGGCTTTTCAGGAGCAGGAGATTGTATGAGCAAAAGGAGAATGTTCCTATTGGCCTCTGGTTGGAACTGTGAATTTTTATGCATGTGTCTAGTCAGAAACTAAGGTTCTCTGCACTTGAAAATCTCTCTTAAAAAATAATGTTTAAACTAGCATTAGTTTAGCAGCCTCAGTCTTAGCTTTTGTGAAATGGAAATTATTTAAAATACATTACAAAAGCGTCCTTTAATATGCATATTGCTTTTGCTGATGCTTCCTCGGAAAGCTATAAATTGTCACACACACACAGCTGTTTAAAACATTTCTACATTATTTCTCTAAGCACGTTTTTAGGCATTCTGTAGAACTGCCAGAAAGGTTACAGTCTGTTATTTCCGAAATGTTCATTCCTTTGCCCATGGTTACATAGAGAGCTGAAAAGCTTGGATTAGACTTTAGAGCCCTACCTCCTATCCATGTGCTCATTTCTCAAATCTAGACAATGTCTCTTGCCTATAGAATTAATGTTTCTTTCATAGGATCTCTTTGTGGTGGGATGAAAATTGTAGCTTTCACTTTCTTTTCCTACAGAGTCATTGAAAATCTCTTTCTATTTCTGTAACAGTAAGATATTTGTAATAGAATGGGTATTCATTTAAATAAACTTATAAATGTGGACATACAAGCCTTCTCTGTCCTGTTATGGAGTATAAGGAAACATTTTAGGTATTCTGCAGGAACGTAAGAAGAGATGCCCAAAGAATTTTAGGGAAACTTATTTTCCTTTTTACCATGGTTGTAGCCATAATTATTTGCCTCCTTCCTTTACTGACTATGAGTGAAGCTCAGAAATATTAAAGGCAGAGTTCGTAGGCTTGATGTGCAACCCACAGCCAAGCAATTCCTTCTACTTGCTGCTAACACCAAGTGGGGCTGTTGGCAGAACGGGCCTTCCTTCTTCTGAAAATGAAGCAATGCTCTTGCTTTTACTTTGGGTAGAACTGTGCATAAGGGAAGAGGCATGCATCAGGAATATGCATTTGGGAGCTTCCTCTGACACAGGAGGAGGTTCCATAAATGTCTCAAGCCAGACTGTCTATATTGCTCCACCAGTATCTCTTGTAGCTGAGCAGCAGCATTTCTGTACTATTAAAAATAAGTGGGGGGAAAAATGGTCAAATTTCCTTTGACAGGTACAACACTGTTACTTAGAGATCACAGGGACTGCAAGTCGTGCTGGGTGCAGGTCCATTAAGATTAAGGCTTTTGCTATACCTCTTAAAAATGTGTTGTAAGTGAGATGTAAATGCGACTAAACTGGGTTCTTTATGCCTGTGACCTTGCACAGTCCTTGAAAAATCCAGAATATTCACATGAAAAGAGATGTGATATATTTTTTGCAAAACAAAGGGGAAGGTCGAAACGGGTAGAAGAGCAGAGATAGCTCCTTCATTTGTGAAGCTGTTCCTTTCTGTAAAACGTAGAAGATATGTCAGGGAAAAATCTTAACTGGTAACCTCTGAGGCTCTTCAGACAGACAACAGGAGCAAATACTTGATGGGATAGATTCAGACCAACTGAAAACCCAAATAGTGGGATCAGGCCTGTAGTGAATTCACACAGTGAAGTTAGTGGAAAGAATGAGTTTCTGGTCTAATAAGCTGCTCACACGTGTGTGCATGGCCTTGGTTTCCTATTCCCAGTGACTGGATTGTTGCTAATTATCTTCTCACAGATAAAACAGGATGCAGCCTGCCATGCCTCCTTCCCTGCCTAGATGCTGCTGCTTCCTGCCTAGCAGCCATTGCCACCTCCACTGGGTTGCCAAGGAAACACCTGTGCCTCAGTGATCCCTGCTAAAATCCTCTCCATATTCCCACTGTGCACTGCTATGGCTGTGACTGCTCCCTCTGTGACCCCGGCAGGCTTCAGCCTGTGCAGGTTGTTCCAGCCGCTTTTTGGCAGCAACCGAATCTGAGAATGGAAAGCCTCTCCCCGCAGACTCTCCATTTATTTCCTGATCTAATTCCAAATTACCCTGAATATTAAAAAAAAAAATCTCCAAGGATCCACCTAAGCCCACCTAATGTGATGAGAATTGACTCCCAGTTCTATCACAATAATGCTCAGAGGTTCTCTTCATTTCTCTGCAATTGCAATGCACATCTACTACTCTAACAGCCTGGGATGTGGCATGGCTTGCCAAAAGACTCAGATTTGGGATTCATGGGCATTTGCTACATTTGACTGAGCAACTATAATATGGAGATAAATGAGACTTGGAAATCCTTGAGACATGTTTGAACTTCACTAATGATCAATATTCAAACGGGATGGAAAGCATTTTTCAAACCATTCTCTAGCAAGGCTGGTGGCTGTGATTGCATAGAAATAAAAACACGTTTCCAGGAAACCTCATCATTTCTCTGAAGTTTGTTTCTGAGGGAAAGGAGGAGAGTGGGCTGAGAAAAGAGAGGGATTCCAGTAGTGTCTTTATTAAATGTTTTTGTTGAACAAAATATTTCAAGTTTGCAATTCATAGCTCAAAAACATTTCAAGGCGATGGTTTTTAGAGACCTATGCAAGTACACTTGTTAAGATGTTTTTGTTAGGATAGGGTTTTTGTTTGTTTTTTTGTTCAAGTATATTCTGGCATTGAAAAAATCTAGCAGTCAATTTTTTTAGTGCCCAAATGCCTTTGCATCTGAAACTGTTTTTCAGTATGCCCAAAAAAAGATTGCATATGTACAGAGGACTTTCCATTTGCCTCCAGGCTTTGTAGCCCATTGAAACTGGAGGCTACAGATGCCTCTGAACATTTCTGGGGAACAGAAGAGTTATCATCCTATTCTCGTGTATTTTTCACTGTCACTGAATGAAATACAGAATCAGAATGTCACACCTCAGAAGGTATATTCCTACTTCGTAATCCTGTGATGAAAGGACTCTCCCTTATCATACGGAATATGAATGACTCTGCCATCTGTGGTTTTCTTAAAATGCCACCTCCTCATGTAAATAGGCCCCTATTGCAAATGCCACCTGTCATCAGGTGGTGCATGTCAGGAATTCTCAGTGCCCATGTGTCAAAACGTAACATCATTTGGGATTGCTGTGTCTGTGCAGTCCCAGCAGAGCGGTACCTGTGCTGAGTGACACAGTAGGCCCACGAGGAAGCGAAGGCAGCGCTGCATGTTCAAGTACAAGTCAAATAGAGATGTAACGAGGGCTTTCTCCTTTTTTGACTAAAATAAGGAAGAGACACAGGGGGAAAAAGAATCAGTGAGGTTGTTCATCTCAGTTCTTGAATATTGAAGTATCAGCTCAGTGAAGGAGTCTTGTTTCTTCACTCAGGTGAGCCAGGATGGAAAAGCCTTGCTGGATGTCCTGCAGCGTCCCTTGAGCCCTGGGAATTCAGAATCCCTCACTGCTACTGCAAACTACTCCAAAGCTGTGCACCAGGTACTGGATGTGGTACATGAAGTCCTGCATCACCAGCGGCGCCTGGAGAGCATCTGGCAGCACCGAAAGGTCCGGCTGCATCAAAGGCTGCAGCTCTGTGTTTTCCAGCAGGATGTTCAACAGGTAACACTGTTACTAAAGGAGATAGAGAATGATCCTTTCTCTGCAGCTGTAAAGATAGTTTGGTGACTTATCTGGAGGGTATTGCTACTAGTTGGATTATACACATTGCTTTATCTATGCTAAAATACTGATGCACCTCTGTTTCATGTTAGAAGCCATCAGTCACTCTGCTGATTATTGATCAGACCATTCCCTACGGGAATGTGACACTATTTTCAGTGGTTAATTTTTCACAAGTGAGCAGTTGGCTGCAGGTGCTTTACTGTTCCTTAGAAAATAGTGTTTAATAGAAAGATAAGGATTTCAAGTGTAAAAAGCAATTGAACTGCAGTGTGTTTCATCTTCCTGTGTGGAAGTAATACTGACACAGATCTTACAGTGGTGGTGTTTGGATGATCTTTGCATTATTATCATTTATGCAGGGCAGGTACCTGTGCTATTAACTAGTAGGCCCAAATGAACTGCACCCCCTGAATGTACAGAGCCCACAGCACAGTAACAGCTCGTATCATACAGGCTTACCTCTAAGAACTCAGGCTGCAGGTAAATAACATTTGTCTCCCAAAGGAAACCAGTGTAACTGGCAGTACATAGGAGATGCCATTGTTGTAGCTGCTAAATATGCGAACACAGTCAACAGATGCTACAGGACTCTGCTGGTTCAGAAGGGTGTGGTTTGTTTATGGCCCCTGTACAGCCTGAAACAGATGTTGGTAGCAATATGGTACTTGCTTTAAATGAAGAGGCTGAATGCTCTAATTGTGTTTATGGAGCATTCTAATGTCCCTGGGGTTCCTTATGTCTTTGCCTTCCTCCCAGTGAAACACAAGGGAGAGAGAGCAACAGAACTGTCGCATGCAGAATAGACAAGAACCGGCAAGGAAGAGAGACAGGCAACTTGTATGTAACACATATGTTTGTGGCCACGGCCGAGGTGCACCAGGCGCTTCAGATACCCCTTGCACATATGTGACATATGTTTGGTAGTCTTGAAGCTTGCAGAACTTCTACCTGCTCAGTCTTTCCCTATAAAACCACACAAATATTCATGCTGTATATATAATTTTAGACTGAGATTTTATGTAACAGATGCTTAATTTAAGCAACTTCACTTTCATTATGTATCAGCAAATGCTTCATGGTAATGAAATTCATAAGCCATATCTTAAATAGAGCACATAACTGGAATTCAACTAGAATGCTGTCTACAAACTATATGATCTTTCAAGTATTTTTTAAATACAATTCTGGGGTTAAAATATCTAAGAACAAGGTATTGTAAATTGTTATCTTTACATTTTTTCCAGTTATAATACATAATGTCAATAGGAATCCTTATTAGCTTAGGTGTTCTTCATCTCCTAGGGTGATTTATACTTCTGTTCAATCATTCAATCCGAACTTCTTTTCTTACATCTTTTGAAATGTGTAGAAATGCTTATGCAGTTCACTCAAGAAACCCACTTGGGACTTTAAATTCCCACTTATGCAGGGCAATGAGTCTTTGTCACTGGTTTCAAAAGGAATAATGTCTTCTGTGTGTAATGCAACTTTTTTTGAAAGGAGAGAAGCAAGTAGTAAGTGTCAGTGAAGTACAGTTACTTAAGACAGCATCACTCTCTGTGTCAGTTCTGTTGGCAGCAGTCTTTCCAAATTTTTCTTTTAGTGTGTAGTTATCTAGGAAGCAACAACTTGATGACAGACATGTTTCTGTCCCAACACACACTTGCATCTCTTCATCCTGCTTAGAAAGTAGAGAGGAAGAGATGAATCATTCTATTCACCAAACAGCTGTACTATTCAAGATAAATGCTTTGTAACTCATAAATGAAATTATTAGCTGAACAGAAATATCAAGTGGAGATTCCATGAGGAGGAGGACGATATCTCTGAGTGTGTTGGCCTTTGTTTGTTTGTTTTTCAGTAATCACATCCTATGTGCAATTTCTACTACGCTTACTTTTTTAGATACCCATCAGCTTGCAGGTGTAGCTGTCAATTAGCAAGTGGTCACTAGCCAGAAGTAACACTTAACCATAATCATTTGCTGCCTTGTCAAAATTTAGTAACCTAAAGATGCCTAGCTTCTTCTGGATTCAAATCTACAAAGAGAAGGATGTGGGAGAACAAATCCTGACAGGAGAGGCCTGGGTTTGTTAGAATTTGCTGTCTTCTGGACCAGTAATGATACAGTGCAGTATCCTCTTCCCTGTCCAGCCAGCTCGAAATTAAGCATGCTATCACACGGCAACTTTACCGGGTTTTCATAGGGAGATCTTGTAAAACAGGCTAGCTGGATGAAAGCTTTATGTAGGTCAGGTGTGTTTCTTTTGGGCTGAATTCAAAGGTTAAGCTGTGTTAAATGGGATTCACTTAGGATCATAGCATCAATAAGGTTGGAAAGGAGCACTAAGATCGTCTAGTCCAACCCCAACCTGTGTCCTTCAGTGCCACATCTCCATGGTTCCTGAAGACATACAGGGATGGTGACTCCACTGCTTCATTCTCAGTGTCTTCAACACCATTCACAAGACCAGAGTACGCACTGTATGCATTACTGGCAGATCATGGCAGTGATCTGGGATAGTTTCCTACTGACAAGAAAATAGTTTAAACTGGTTTAAATTTGAATTGGACAAAGTACTGAAAGCTATGAACTAAAAAAGAAAAGTTATTTGTATTCTGAGATAGAAAGTCAGGCAATCTTACAGCCATTTCATAATCAAAACAGAAGTTGTGCTGTAGAAAAAAAAAAAAAGTTTAAATAAACACAGGATTGCCAAATTATGATACAGATATAAGAAATGTTATTCTATAAAATGTCATTAAGCACTACCTAACGCCATCAGACATTTTTGAAGATTATTTGCTATTAAATCTATATTTTAATACTGTGACATTTTACTCAAGTGAATGAAGGCAAATAATGGTATACTAAGAAAAATGAGTTGTAAATATATAGATTTTAAAGACAAAAAGTAAAGAAATGGAGTGAAACTTCATTTCAGCATTCATGGGAAACAGAGCACCATTCACACAACAGAGAGAGGAGATAATTTGTGAGCAGTTAAGAGGCTCTACGCAGGTATTAACTAACTAGCAACTCTTTTAACACCAGAAGTATTTGGGATCATTATAAAAAATGTGAGACTGCCAAGAGTGTAAAATACTTCATTGCTTCAGTTGTTTTTTAGAAGTTCTCTATCATTTCAGATAGGGATGAGCTGCTCTCTTTGATCTCTCAAGCACAGCAGTGGGAGGAGGTGCTGAGTTTGTGCCCTGCAAGGGAGGGAAAAAGTCCTGTTGACATCCATACTGTTATTCTGAAATTGTTACATAGTTTTTGTCTGTTTATGGCAGCTTTTCCTTTTTGTCACTCTGGTTTTCTAATTGCAGAATACTTACCAGCATACTTACACCATTTCAATTCCTGTTGAAAATTGGAATTATTCTCACACCATCTACAATTTTGCCTCCCTCCCCCTGTTACATCCTGATTTTCCCCATCTTCATCTCTCCATTTTTAATATGTTCCCTTTGCTCTCATGAACAGCAGATGTTACCGAGCAGCCTTAGAAATAGCTGAAGTAAGTTTATAACATTGTTCTTCACCCCATAGCCTTCTCTTATCCCCTTGGTTTAATATGAGCAAGAATTTTGTCTGAATTCTGTCACTTCATAAACTGACCCTGCGGAAGGATCATTACCAATGTCATTTACCTGGACTTGAGCAAGGCCTTTGACATGGTCTTCCACCACACCCTTATCTCCAAATTGGAGGGATGTGGATTTGATGGATAAGAAATTGGTTGAAAGGCCACAGACAGAGGGTGGTCATCAATGGTTCTATGTCCAGGTGGAGGCTGGTA
>JAOWBP010051006.1:0-17005 GCA_028571105.1 Tragopan temminckii | reverse complement strand
CTGCGTGGATGTCTATCACCCCTAAACAGCAGCAATTTCCGTCTGCACATACAAATGAAATTAGCCAAAAATATATATAATATATATAATTATATAATAATATATAATATATAGCCAACAAGCAGTGAAAAAGCAAGATCCAAAGTGCAAAGAATTTACATTTTTGTAGTGTACAAGTCTTGTGACCAGTGGTGTAACAAACGAAGATGGAGCAGTGGAACTGAAATGTGGAGAAGGCATGTGCCATGAAAGGCACATGTCAAACATAAAACTCCAGTGGAGGCTGAAAGTCCTCCTCAACAGCCTAAAGTAAACTGATGCCTACATCATAGATGTGGGATTTAACATCCATGTTTCCTATCGGGAGACCCTTGGGTTGGGTAGTCAGCATCTATCTATGTCTATCTATGTCTTGGATATGATATCCAAGGGCTGACTATATCCAGTTTTCACTAACACTGCAAACATGATTCAGTCCTGACATCCACTGTGTAAGTGATTTTCATTCATATTGCCTGATTTTGCTACAGAGGGTTACTTATATGACCAGGTTAGTGCTGTCTGCAAAAATTTGTGATAGCTCAAATCAGAAAAAGGGATTTCTTAGGACTACACCTTTGCTATCTAATGGCTTTATACAACTTTTAGTGCACATAGGAGTCTTACATTACTACTCAGAAATGAAAGGCCATGTTGTTCCTAATAACATCTCACTGTTAATATTCCAGCGTACACCTATTCAGTAAGGCCCAACCCCCAAAATTAAATGAGACTGATAGTTTGCATTGTGCACCATAACATCCCTGGGCACATTATATGAATACAGAACCAAGCACAAGTTCCTGAACACTCCAATGTGCATTTTTCAAGCAGAAGAAACTCTCATGCAAAAAGAAAAGATTTCTGCTGTTTAGGAACATTCCTACTGTCCCACTCAGACATATAACCCTCTCAGTTTTAGAGGAACTTCATAAGAAACTCACTAATTTGTTACTTTAATTTCTCTCTGATTCTTACTTTAGCACTCTGCCCCCAAAAAATGCTCTCTTGCAACAGCGTCTCAGTATTGAGGGCATTTGTTAAGAACTCTTTAAAGTTTTCCTGTAGTCAGTGATATTCTTGCACTTTAAACTTCTGTATTAAATGGTGCGGTATGGATCTGATCCAAACCTACTGATGTCAAAGGAAGAAAAATCTCCCATTGACTTCAATGAGAATTTAATCAGGTTTGGGTTTTGTGTTTTTTTTTGTTTTGTTTTGTTTGTTTTTTTTTTCCAGTTTGTTTGTTTTTAATGGAAAATAATTAATTATACATTTATGCTTTTGATAATTTATAATGAAAAGCACCAGAAAACAAAAAAATTATGAATAGACAACCACAGAACAAAATGTGAGGATCTGAAATGCCAGGGCAGATGAGCTTTTAAGATCTGTCACTCCATCAATGTTGTACAGTCTAAAGGCTCCTCATGCACTCAGCCTTCTTAGCAGAAATGTGGACTAGAAATCCTCTGATTCATTCTCTTTCTCGTGAGAGAGACTTGGTATTTGAGCTAGATAATGACTGGGACATTCTTGCTCAATATGTTTCATTTAACATTTATTGCATTTCTGTAATCCTTATAAAATTTGTGAGAAAGAATTTCGTGCCTTCACTATACCATGTGTTTCTGCTATATAACTGAAATGACCATTTTTGGAGTTAAAGTTGTTCCAGTGGACAGCACAACAAGCTGTAAGTAACAAACATTCCCACCAGAATTGGTTATCATTCTCCACTTAGTGTAATCAGCTGGATTGTGCCCATGGGGCTCTAGTTAAATTCTGAAAAATACACAGGGTGAGTATGGATCTAAGTGTTTTCAATACACAGCTTCACAAAAAGAATGCCCATAAGAAAAAATCAGTATAGTATAGATTATGACACATAAAACAAACACCAAGAATTTGGAGAATGACAGGCCCAGTAGGCTGAAAAGCCCACTTTGTAGACAGAACACAACTTCAGAAATGCACAGCTAATGAGAATTTTGGCCAGAAAATTTCTTAATATGGTTAGAAATTTCATTTTACATTATATAGATATAGAGATAGATATAGAATTTTATTTGAGTTAAATTTCTATGGGAAAAAACAGATATAGAATTTTATTTGAGTTAAATTTCTATGGGAAAAAACATTTTCATGTGCCTAAATTTTGTACTGTTATATGATCGGTATCTAAACTTACAGAGCTTCATCATCTATGCTAGTAATGATACTAACTTTTATATCTTTTTCATATGTATGCTTTATTTTGGATGGTTGCTGCTTAGAACAATTTCAGAAGAACACTTACAAACTGCAAGAAGTTAATGCAGAAAGACGATACAGGATAGTCTTATTTTAATAAAGAATAAATATTAAAGAAAGAAGCTAAGCATTAATGATATATGAATTTATTAAATGCCTACCTATTATGATAATTAAAAAGATAATGTTGGAAGTGTGAGTACAATAGTCCTTGAACAATTTCATTAAAGTGGTGTGGTGAAATTTATAGTTACTATTAATGCTGATAAAGTTGAAAGAAATGAATAACAGCTCAAAACAATATTTAAAAATTTTATACAATTTTGTATAAATAAAAAATGAAAGTGTGTAAATCAGAGTAAATTTTTCTACAGACTTTTTTTTATGTATATTCTACTGCACTTAGTGCAAGTAATAGTGTAATAACTGTGAGTACATGGCCAACTTATAGGAAACTAGGATATTTTGTGTTATGCCTGGAGATTAGCATTAGTCCCTCAGTTACAACCCAGAATTAACCCAATTAGTGGGGAAGACTGTGTGAGGGCAGGAGAATAAAATGTTTGCATTAGTGAAAACAAAGGAAATAAACCCACTTTGACCTAGCTCTAACTCCACTTTATTTTTGAACATCCTCCTCACCCTCCGTAAGACACCAAGTTGGCAGGAAGTGTCGATCTGCCTGAGGGCAGACAGATCCTTCAGAGGTATATGGACAGGATGGATCAAAGGAGTGAGGCCAATGGGATGAAGTTCAACAAGACCAAGTTCCATGTCCTGCATTTTGGCCACAACAACCTCAGGCAATGCTACAGGCTTAGGCCAGAGTGGCTGGAAGACTGTAGAGGAAATAGACCTGGGGATATTTGTTGCTGCTTTGCTAAACATGAACCAGCAGTGTGCCCAGGTGGCCAAGAAAGCCAATGGTATCCTGGCTTGTATCAGAAATAGCACAGCCAACAGATGTGAGGAGTTCATCATCCCTCAATACTGAACACTAGTGAGGCTGCACCTTGAGTACTGTGCTCAGTTTTCAGGGCTCTCACTACAAGAAAGACACTGAGGTCCTGGACCGTGTCCAGAGAAAGGCAATGAAGCTGTGATGGATCTGAAGCACAAGTCTTATGAGGAGCAGCTGAGGGAATTAGGATTATTTAGTCTGGAGAGGAGGAGGCTCAGGGAAGATCTTATTGCTCTCTGTAACTGCCTGAAAGGAGGTTGTGGCAGGACGGGAGTTGGCCTCTGCTCCCACGTAACTAGTAATAGAACTAGAATGGCCTCAAGTTCTATCAGAAGAGGTTCAGGTTGGATATCAGGAAAAATTTCTTCTCTGAGAGTGGTCAGGCATTGAAACAAGCTGCCCAGGAAGGTAATAGAGTCACTGTCCCTGGAGGTGTTCAAGAACCTTTTAGATGTTGTACCGAGGGACGTGTTTAATGGGCAATATTGTCCTAGGTGAACAGTTGGACTACATGATTTTGGCTGTCTTTTCTAACCTTAATGATTTTATGATTCTATGATTCTACGATTTTAAGAACCTTGTTCCAATGTTCACAATCTGAATCACACCACTTGTGATTTCCACTGAATCCAGACAAAAACAATTTTTTACTGTTTGTAATCACAAGGCTGATGCCATCATGTACTTAATAATACAAGATTTATGTGGATATTAGAAACACCTAAAGAGAGTTTAAGATTATGCTATGTTCCAAAGAGACCTTTATTATATGTAGTGAAAATCATATTTTATATTGCAGTGAACTTGAAAGCTCACTTTAGTGGTCTCTTTATATGTGTATTTAGTCACGAACACCTCCTTTGGTTAATTTAAAGTAAAGAATAAAAAATAAGTAATGTGGCACAGACATTAGGAAATAATAATAACAACAACAACAAAAGAATTCAAACTGGAATTAAAATTATGAGCAGATGAGTAATAGAGAGTAAATTGAGAGTGATAGTAAAGTAGGTTGCTCTGAAAATAATGCCTCCTATTTCCATGGAAACTACAACAGATGCAAGGTGCACAATAACAGTAGTTGATAGAACAATTTCTCAGCTACAAAACTCTATTTGATAAATAGCTATGCATTTTTTACCAGCGATGAACAAGAACCTGAATGCATCACTTGTAAAAATCTGCACCAGTGGAGGTGACCCACTGTTTCTGTTGCCACTGTTGAAATGCACCACACACTGCCTCACTATTTTCACATTCACTGTTAGGGTCCCATAAATGTTCAGAAAGTACTGATGAATGTCAATGAGTGCAGTTTTTTGCACATGGAGGAACTGAATTCCACATCTTTTTTTCATATGCACTTCCATGTCTGATGCTGTTTTGTCAAACTGCCCCTCAGTTGCCATCTATCACATGGCAACAAAATGTAATGGGATACTTGTGGAAAGGTTCAGTGTCTACTATCACACCACTAAAATCTGCTGCTGTTGTTGTGGGTCAAAGTAATAAAATAGGAAACATTACTTTTAGAGCTGCTTTTAAATCTGCTCTGAAACATCTTCTGAAAAATATTAACATCAGCTCTAGCCAAACTCCAAACGAGTATCTCTCCTCTATGAAACCAATTTAAAACAATATATTTGAAATACTAGATATCAGATGTCTGCTGTTGATCTACTGGAAAATTGTTACTAACCAAGATTTCTTATTCATCAAAAAGAAATTACTAAGTTTCAATTCCATAAATTATATATTGAAGACGTTCAACTTCTTAATGATAGACCATTGGAACACTGTGAGAAACCACCTTCACTATTCATGATCCAGGAATTAAAAATATATACTTATGGATATTTGCAAAATCCCAGATCATCTGCTGAATGAAAGTTTATGCTTTCTTGGCTGCCTGAAGCATCCAGTAAGCAAGATTAACACATGCCTATGGGAAGTGCCCTACCAGATACCAGTAGAGTGGTGTCCATAAAGATAGATTACGCAGAATGTACTGAAGAAGGTAGATATATTTTCTGCTTAGTTATTGATTGTTGGCTCCAGCAACACTGGAAGTGTCTCTGATCTCTGCTCTGGAGTTAAGTGGAATGACAAAGAGAATATGCAGGAATACATCTATGTTGTTAGTAGCCACTTTTATCTGCAGGGAAACCTGGACCTCGTGTTGTCATGTTGTCCATGCACTCTTAAAGGTATTACTTGAAGATATAGATCTCGCCATACTATGCACTGAGTGACAGCACATGCCTGATTTTTGAAAAAAATAAACTCACAGAACAAATAAATAGGGTATAATTAATCTCTTTTACTTCCCACTTTCAAAAAGGGATATGTCTAGTGTAAACTAGTCCTCTAATTGCCTTTTAAAGTTAATGGAGAGAGAAAACATATTGACATTTCCGGTGTGACTCAGGGCACATTATGCAATATGAGCTTGATGAAAATGCTACTTCAGGTATTTTCTATTCAAGCAACATTTTCTTCATTTGAACAAAGACAGTATGTAACAAACCCCTGTGTTTGTTCTCTGAATTACTTTTATACTTAATTTATGCTGCTTTCTTTTTGCTAGTAACTCATTAAAGAACTAATTTCTGCTAAATTTAATTGTCCTGTACCTACAGTTGAAATAAATCATACAATAATGGAATCATAGAATCACAGAATCTAGATTGCCCTAGGTTGGAAGGGACTTCAAACATCACTTAGTTTCAACACCCCCGCCACAGGCATGGTTACCAACCACTAAATCAGACACCTGATCTGGTTGCCCAGGGCCCCATCCAACCTGGCCTTGAACACCTCCAAGGATGAGACATCCACAGTCTCTCTGGACAACCTGTTTCAGCATCTAACCACACTCTCAGTGAAAAAATTCCCCCTGACATCTAACCCACATCTCATCTCTTTTAGTTTAAAATGGTTCTTCCTTGTCTTATCACAATCTATCCATGTAAAAACTTGATTTCCTTCCTATTTATAAGGTCTATTCCAGTATAGGAAGGCCATAATGAGGTCTCCCTGGAGCTTTTTCTTCTCCAGACTGAGCAAGCCCAGCTCCCTCAGCCTGTCTTCATATGAGAGATGCTCCAGTCCTCTGATTATCTGTGTGGCTTCTTCTGACACCAAGTTGGCAGGAAGTGTTGATCTGCCTGAGGGTAGGAAGTTCCTACAAGCTGGGTAGCTGGGCTGGGGCCAGTGAGTTGAAGTTCAACATGACCAAGTTCTGAGTCCTGCATTTTGGTCACAATCCCAGGCAATGCTACAGGCTTGGGACTGTGTAGAGTAATAGCCCTTGGGTGTATCTGTTGACGCTCAACTGAACATGAGCCAGCAGTGTGCTCAAGTGGCCAAGAAGGCCAATGGCATCCTGGCTTGTATCAGAAATTCTGTTGCCAGCAGGAGCAGGGAACTGATCATCCCTCTGTACTCAGCACTTGTGAGGCTGCATGCAGCTTGAGTACTGTGTTCAGTTTTGGGTCCCTCACTGCAGGAAAGACATTGAGGCCCTGAAGCATATCCAGAGAAGGGCAATGAAGCTGTGGTGGGTCTGAAGCACAAGTCTTATGAGGAGCAGCTGAGGGAACTAGGATTATTTAGTCTGGAGAGGAGGAGGCTCAGGGGAGATCTTATTACTCTCTACAATTGTCTGAAAGGAGATTGTGGCAAGGTGGGAGTTGGCCTCTTCTTCCATGTAACTAGTGATAGGACAAGAGGGAATTCCCTCAAATTGCTCCAGGAGAGATTCAGATTGCACATTAGAAAAAACTTTTTCTCCAAAAGAGTGGTCAGACAATGGAACAGGCTGCCCAGAGAGTTGGTAGAGTCACTATCCCTGAAGATGCTTAAGAAATGTTTGGATGTTGTGCTGAGGGACATGATTGAGTGGGAAATATTCATGATAGGCAGATGGTTGGACTGGATAATCTTTGTGATCTTTTCCAATCTTGGTGATTCTATAATACTATGATTCTATGGTTGATATCTGGTTTGCCTCATCCGAAGTGTAACACCTTGCACTTGGCCTTGTTAAACCTCACTGGGTTCACCTGGGCCTATCTTTCAAGCTTGTTCAGGCCCCTTTGGATGGCATCCTTTCCTTCTGTCATATCAACTGCACCACACAGATTGGTGTCATTGGCAAAGTTGCTGAGGGTACACCTGATCCCGTTGTCTATGTCATTGATAAAGATATTGAAGAATACTGGTCCCAAGACCAATGGGAACCTCAGAATGTCCCAGACTTCATTTACTGCTCACACAATACCACATTTTCAGAGAATATTTATATGACATTACAGTACATGTATTAGGAAGAGAATGAAAACATCATTTTCATCATTTAAAAACATCAGTTTCATCTCATTTGTTAGAAATCAGCATAAGTGTGTAACTCAGATGTAGTTTAGCCAAAAGTCAAATGAGATTAATCCTTCCCATTAAGATTGCCCTATGCAGCAGTCGAAATGTTGTACTTCATGAACTGCTAAATTCACTCATAACTTATGTGATCAGAAAGAGAAAAGAAGAGAAAATGAAAACTTCACTGATATTACTAAAATATGACATAAAAACATTACACTGCTTGTTTTTCAATAATGTGCAGGCTTACTTCCTGACTCTTACCAGTTCTTTTATATGAATCAGAACAGCTTTACTTTTTCCTCTCTTCTTTCATAACAGTTAACCTATGTGCAAACAAGGAATAATCTAAAACACTACAGAGACTTTATGGTTATTTCACTGCTTGCGTAGTCATGACAGCTCTGGGATATGGGTATTAGAAAGATTAAGAAACTTTTTTTTCCAAGGGTAAATGTGGATGTCAGAAGCATGGAATCTAAGAAGATTCAAAAGAAACCTATAACAGTAACAAAATCAAGGGACCTTGGGCTAGTATATTCAAGACAATTAACGTTCTTTAGACCTGAGAAAACAATTGCCTTACAGTGCTGATCTTAGATGGACTACTTGATCTTCAGATCAAGAAGGATAACGAAGGTTTGCAAACCGGTTTAAAACATGAACAGTAAGTAACAAAGCTAGAATTCTGAGTTAGATTTCCAATGAAATGTAAATGCATCATAGAAAATCTCTCTAGAGGTAGAAAAAATTATTTTCTATCCCCTCAAATTTGCTTAAGTTAAATGAGATTAATAACTTTTAAATGTGCTTATTTGTGAATTTTATTATAGAAGCATCCTGGATTAATAAATCATATATCTGATTTTATAATGATGTGATTGACTGAATTAAATACCACCCCCGGTTGTAATACCAAGTTTTCTTCTTTGGTGATTTCAAAAGCTGCATGGATGTGGTCCTGGGCAACCTTCTCTGGGCATCCTTGCTAGAGCAAGGGTTGGACCATATGATACCCAGGGGTCTTTTCTAATCAAACAGCCATTCTTGGATTCTGTGATAAAAGTTTGAGATTGTAATTACTTATTTATGTACATACTGCTGGTGTGATCCATGAAGCACCTGGCAATGTTTCATTGTGCATAAGACTATGTGGTTCTTGCTTCCAGAAGATCTTTTAGGTTAGGTGGATTCCATATGAACATCCCAGTTGCATTTGGCTATATCAGAGACAGCTGCACACTGTCATAGTTATTATTATAATTTTTTTTGTGTGATTGAGGCTGCAGTATTGGAGAAGAAAGACTAAAGAAATGAATACAGGTAAAAAAGAATATTGCCTGTGGAAATTTTCAGCTCTGACAACAGGACATGCACACCTCTCCATGCATGATAATATTCTAAAAAAGTACAAGCTCAGCCATATTTTACAGAAGCTGCTGAGATGACTACAATTTGTTTTTTTGGTGTGAAAGAATGGACTAATGAGGATTGTATGCAGCAGCAGTTAATGAAATAGGTCTTACAAATACGGATGTTCAGTGAAGAAACAGCTTTAAAAAAATCCTAGTACTGCCGAGGAATTTAAATGTACATATAATGACTAGCTACACAAGCACAAAAGTAGCTGTCACACATTGCATAGTATTCACAAAAGCTCCAACAGGTTGCACAGTATGAGGAATAGTTGCTTCTGGATCAGCGCACAGTCATTTAGTAGTCCTATCAAGCTGACAGTGAGCGTACCGGGCCTGATACACATGACTGCCCAAGAAGAGTGTCTCTGGATGTCAGCCTTGTGTACGTCAACGAAACAAGAGTAGAGCAGAATCAAAACAAGTTAACAAACCAGCAGTGAGCTTGTTTCTGCTGCAATAACAGAACCATAGGCTAACTGAGGCTTTCTTTTTAAAACTTGTAAGGCTATTTCAGTGACCTCAGAATCACTGACCCACAGATGCTGGATACAGTGAGCATGAAAGGTTTTGTTTCCCCTTTATTCTTTCTTTCTTTTTGAATTTCTAGGTATCTAGCACTCCATGCTGAAGCGTCTGAAATACTGGCTGTTGTTCTTCCTCAGCCCTCCTTCTTTATTTGCTTGTGTTTGTTAAACACGATTCAAGATCTGCTGTAATGAGCACTGTAGGGTAGTCACTTCTAACCACACTAACCATTTTAATGTTGGTTTTGTTTCTGAAGGCTGGGATTCGCTGAATGGTTTCAGTGTTCTGGTGGCTATGCTTATGCACTGCCCTTCCTCCTAGTATAATGCCATTTTGTAGGGCTACTTGCTGAAAGGAATTTCCCCTGAGAAACTGATGCTAATGAAGTTAATTTTTCCCATACAATTTATTAAACAAATAATCACATTTTCAGTGTTCACAGCTGTAGATACACCTGGTGCATGAAACAACTATGAACAAATGGCTTAATATTCCAACATTCAGGGTGGACTAGCTTTTCTTGATTTGTCAGCATTGCAGACAGCCCATAATGATTTCTCCAACAACCGCAGTGCTGTGAGCATTAAGTTAGGCACTTTAAAGCTATGTCAAGCAATGAATTCTATGTTCCACAATGACCCCTAGTTGAATCAATATGTATTCCTAGTGTTTTTCTTTCTTAATAATCTGCTTTCTCTCTGCTAACTTTTATCATGCTCGCTGTCCTCCCAAAAGCTCATTGCAAAAGTCAGAATTTTAATTATGGAAGTACTTGCAAGCTCAGAGTTGAAAGCTCCTCAAAATTGAAGTTTTAACAATAAAGACATAGATGCATCCTCATCTTTATCCAGGTTCACTGTATTTTAGAGGGGGTAAATTAATTTTAAAAGTATATACAGTACATGTGTAATTTTAATGTTGAAAGAACAGGGAAATGCACTGGGCAACTTATGCATATGGAAAGCACTTTCTTTTAAAGATCTATTAGGGAGTTTAAGATAAAAAAGGTTCTGATAAGTTCAGACTGATAGACACAATCACAAATACATCTCCACATCTGTTCCATTTTCACAACTGAATTAAGGAACATTTTCCCCCCAATGAGTTTAATTAACTTTAAGAACAAGCTAAATTAGTTTAAAAGGCAATTAAAATGCAAGCGTATAAATTGTAATTAAAACTGCATGCTGTTTATAGATATTTTTTCTAAATATTTAAAGAAGATATTTTCCAAATGAAAAAGCAGAAGTTCTGCAGACAGTGAATAATTCAGTTCAGAAAAAGTATAAAAAAAACTCCTCTTACACATGTAGAATTATTTTTTAAAAATTAATTTGTTCAAAACAGAAATGACAGAATGCTAAGCTAGTGTTCCACTGAAAAATAATGACAATTTCTTCACAGATGCACTGTTTTGTGCATAAATAGTTCTGCTATTTTATTGTTTTTGACATAATCAGAGTTATTGGAAGCTATTACCCATGCCTAACTCAGCTTCCCCCACACTTCACTTCTCACTGATTTTTTTTTGCGGTCAGCTTTTCACACCTGGCATTTTTGTTTTTCTTTTATATCCTCCTTCCCTCTATCCATGTTCATTATCTGGACTGGATGACTTACTTCACTGGTACTGTCTTCAGAACTGTACACTTAATCCAAGCAACATTTTAAAAGCATATTTTTTCTCTTCTTTTTCCTCTGAGCAATCCAGATGATGTGAATGGAGCACAGATTAGGCCTGTCCTCCGAAATGGCATTACTGCGCTCTTTCCCACTCTACTTCTCATGTATACAAGTCACGCATACTATGACTATAGGCAAATCACTTCACTTCTCTGTGTCCTTCTCTAATGCCCAAACACCTTTTGGTGCACTGGTGATTGCCGTTCACTGCCATTTAGAGAATTCTTAGGAAAATCAAGTTCTTGCCTCAATGGCACGAGGATCAACAGAAATGATTACAAGTGGCAAACATTATTGTGAGGCCAAGTCTATATCTGACAGGGCATGAATAATTGCATAAATATCCAATGGTAAAAATAAGGCACTCCCAGGATTTATGAACATTTTCCTCAGATATCAGATAACACTGAGTAAATAATGGTGATCACACACTGTTGCAAAGTAAATTGGTATTTGTTCCCTTAGTCCTAAATTTTAATCCCATCCAAAACAAAAGGAGAACTTCTATTTATTTTTTTGTAGATAAGATTCAAATATCATAAAAAGGAGTTAGGGGTTCATGTGTTGTACTGCAAATATTGCCCAAAGAAATGAACCATATGTCTAAGAAAGACTATAAAAATATTAGATTTTAAAATCTGGAATTAACAAGAGTTTTTGTGAATGAATGAAGTCTGATTTTGGTTTTGATTTTGTTTTCATGTTTTGAAATAGAAAATGTGGTTAAGATGTTTCACCTAAACCTTGAGAAACTCATGAAGTAGACTTCTGACTACAATAAACCATGTTCAACAAAATCCATCTTGATGCTAGAATGTAATTTCTAATGAAAATCAGAAATTCAAAATGTGAAAGTAAACTTGAAATATGTATCCTAGTTCCCAGTTTTTACAGCTTCCAGTCACTGACGTTCATGAGAGTAGGAGTTCTAAAAGATTTGAGACAGTTTAAAAATCTGTCATTTGTTATCTTTCAAAAAGAAAGATATACCAATATAAAGAGTAAGATAACAGTACAAAAAAGCTTTGTAACTGACAATGAAACAAAGCTGTGTATTTCATCAGAGTTATAAATGTTATATTTTAAAAATAAAAACGGATAGAAAATGAATGGCTTGTTCTTTCCTCAAATTGGCAAATTTGAAGAGGTTAGCCTTGTTTATAGCTCAGCAGAAGCACTCTTGTTTGTGCTATGTGATCAAAAAAAGAAAATAAAGCATTCAGGTGGAAAGACGACTCCTGTGAATTGTTGGATATGAGTCCTTATTCAGAACAGGGAGACTTCGTAAGAAGTTTACGAATTTCTATTTCAATTCAACAGCCTGCTTCCATTTATCAAATAACATAAGTGCACTAGAAAGCCAGTTCAAAGAAATACAAAAGATAAACTGATAGTGACTGGACTCTGACTCAGCTCTCTTCTCCAGATTGGGAAGCTCTTCATTGGCAAGTTTTCTGAATTTGGTCCATCTTTGAATAACTACAGCCAGTCACACAGAGCACACACACAGACAGCCACAAATGAAAATTCTTAATTGCATTAGCTTGTTGACAAGTAACCGGACATGTAGAGAGAATCAAGCATGTCTCATCTGCCATACCCTAGGGAAGGCCCAATGTAGATTCAAGAAATAATGAGGCAATTATTTATGCCATGACAAAAGAGCAAAGAGATCATTTGCTTTAGGGAAACCTAGTTGTTACTATTGGGACTGAATGATATTGCTGCTTAATATCCAAATTCTTGGTTCACTATAAATATGGACAGAAAAACTGTCGATAGAGTATTTGCTGTTTTATAAAACATCAGACACGGGATATTCTCCAGAATAGTTGAAAATCATCTATAAAATTTTTACTTCAAAAAATGCATCTCACAGAATCAATTACGACAGTTAACAATAAGGTATTGCTTTTTATCACTAGTTCTTACATTTTGAATTAGTATCCTCTCAGTTTCATATCAGGAAGCGTACTACATTTGAAATGCATTATTTTATTTTGTTATAATTATTATTTTAGCTGTGTCAAACAGATACTTTTTTATATTAAGGCCAAGTTTTGAAATTTAAGAAATTTAAAAATGAAAGTGAAAATGAGTTGAATCATTTTTTAGAATCCCAGAAGTTGACAAATTTCAGACAGCTTCACATTTACTTTCTTTTGCCAATTAATTTCTTGGATTATAAGAATCCTGTCTTAAATTAATCAATTCATTGAAGCCCAAACTGGAAATTGAGAACAAACTATTGTATTCTATTTCCAAGAGGGTGAAAACGTCAAATGTTCCAAAGTTGTAGTCATCAGGATCTCTTTGCTTATGGATCAAATTTGGTTTTTTTGAAGGACTTCTTTTTTTCACAGTGATCTTGTAATTGTGAAAATAAAAATGTCCTCTTGACCTCCATCTGACAAACTGAAAGTTTTGACAAGGACCTCAGAAAAGTGATGTGAGAGCACCTCTATAATAATAAGCATGTATCCATTCATAAATGAGAGAATACCTTCATTTATTCAGAACCTTATTTAGAATCTCATTATCTTCTTCTAGCCTTTGATAATAGGGTCATGAGTTTCCAGAATACACATTGAGTTTTAAAGTAAAATGCAAATTACCAGTGTGCTTTCTCCCACCATTTATGTGAACTTTATTCCTATGAGTACACTATAGCTTCTTAATGATTACTATTCAATGTCCATGAAAGTTTTCAATCTCTATGAGCATAAAAAGTTAAGTCAAAAGCTTAAATGAAAGTCATTTAGTGGAAAAACTCCCATTGACTTCTGTGAACTTGAGGAGTGTGATCTTAAATCACTGCATTTATGTATTAAATTTGCTGTGTACATACTGAAAAAAGGCTCATAGCAGTTAAAGGCAAATTAGCTTATTATTGTGATGCTTTTTGTTGAATTAAAAACGTAGATGTCTGCTATACATAAGAATTCCTTCCTCCTTTGCAAATCTTTAATTTATCAAGTTAAATGGTTTTATAAAAATCAAAATAAATTTATGTTTAATTGAGAAACTTTGAACTCAGTGAGATCTAAAGAAGAGTTTATGTGCTCAGAAACCTGTCTGTTTTTTCCAGCTGCATCAGTTGGAGTGATAAGAAATATTATCTCTAAAGACTTATATGAAGTGCAACCATAATGTCATATAGTGGAAAACTAGAAATCTCCATCTATTTAATTCTTTGAAGAGTAGATTACTTGCCCTCTTCATGCACACAGAGAAGATTTTCTTTTTTACGGTAAACAGCTCACTAATCTAACATGTCAGGATCCAGCAGCTGGAAGCTGAAACCAGACGGATTCAGATTAGAAATAAGACATCTTTTCTTAAGAGTTAAGAGAAATTGCAGCAGCTTCCAAAGTGAGATAGGTATTTAAGATAGATGGGATATATCTCACTCTCTCCTTTGGCTTTTGAAAATCACCAGATAAGCAGACTAGATGTCTAAGTTTTAAATGAATAAATCTGAGTGAGATAAATCTGAATGTATTAAACTGGTGTAATATTCTGTGTGTTTCTTTATTATATAGCAGTTACATCTAATGGTGGTTTAGCTGTAGTACTTAGGAAAATTGCTCTGGAATATTTCAATGCTTTTAATAACTGAGACAAGTTTAGGAAGAATTGGATGTCCAAAAGTACAGAACTACATCTGTGTAATGAAATGCATTCACTTAGATACAGGGATTATAGTCTTTTACTATTTTTAAACCACTCTATGACTTACCTTTAAAACACAGCAGACCAGATTTGCTAAATCAAATCATCTGAATAGTATTTGCATGACTGATTTTCAAGAGCATAAAATTGGCAGAGAAGGGAGTAAAGGGAGCATCAGTTATGCATTTAGTGCATATTTGCTAACAATAATGATGGCCACAGTACTTTCAGAACATGTGCCACAGAGAGACAGTTGATACAGTTGATACCTAAGAAATACATCTTAGCATGATGCTGTTTTATTGTTCTTTTGTGTGTGCGTGTTTCTGTTTATATCTCTTTTTCAGGCACGAGCTTGGAGGTATGTTACTTAGGCTAAGCAATTATATGAGCATGGACATTCCCATGAGCAAGCCTGGGAACAAATTATCACAGTGTTTGGATGACTTCTGGCATGTATCAAGACCTAGGAAGTTCCCTGTTTGCATCCTAAAACAGAGTGCAAGTGCATACACGTACATAAGCTCTGTAGTTCTTTGCATAGATGAATCAAAACACCCACATATGTAAAAAGCATTTTAATCTCAGTTGGATACTTAATGTCTTTCACTTTAGGCAGTCACTGGCTACAAAAACTCTCAGCAGAGATTTCTTAACTACCAAATTTAAAATCATACTTCTCACTTTTTGTTCACTTGAAGACTTTCGCATCATAGGTCAAATTTATCACAGCATTATAGCTTAGTGGCCAGAAAAAAATGCCTTAGGAAATGGAAAATGTGTGTTTGAGATTCTTTGAGTGTAAGAGAGTTGAACTTAATTTTGAAGTCACTGCAACACTTCCTGGGATAATTAATTGTTTAGCTATCTTTTAGGCATAACAAAGACCCCACCAATGTTAGACTGACAGGGGAGTGAGACCTGCTAGTGGAAAAGTCTGTAAAGAATTCCAAGTGAATAGAGACACCTGACATTCATATGGTCAGATACATACTGAAGTATTTGTATCCTATCAAAAAAAAACCAAAACAAACAAACAAACAAACAAACAAACAAACAAAAAAACCACACACCTGAATGCAGCCGACTTTTCACAGAACAGGACCTCAGCACTTGTAAGGCATCTGATTTGGATGCAGACATCATAATATTTTACCTTGGCAAGTTCTCTTATTTTACTAAAGTGGGAGATGCTGTTTCCTGTAGAGGAGCACAATAACTTGCAAAGGATCTAGATACGTTGGAGCTCTGAATAGAGTGCAGAGGCACAAAATTCAAGAAATGAAAATGCTGGATACTGCACCTGGGGCAGAGTAATGCTGGACACAGGTATAGATTAGAAGACAAATGACTAGGAAGGAACTCAATGAAAGGAGATCAAAGAATTATAGAATGGTTTGGGTTGAAAGGGACCTTAAAGTTCATCTGATTTTCTCTCACCAAATCAAGTTGCCCAGGGCCCCATCCATCCTGGCAATGAACACCTCCAGGGATAGGGCATCCACGGCTTCTCTGGGCAGCAGTGCCGGTGCCTCACTGCGTTTATCATGAAAAATTTCCCCCTGACATCTAGTATAAATTTCCTCTCTTTTAGGTTAAAGTTGTCTCCCTATGTTCAATCACGTGATGGAGATTCAGGAGTGCTGGTCAACATGAGTAAGCAGTGTTCACTGGCAGCCGGAAGGGCAAACTGTATCTTGGGGCATTTGGTTTAGTGGGCAATATTGGTGATAGGTGGATGGCTGGGCTAGATGTTCTTGGGTATCTTTTCCAACTATAATAATTTTATGACTCTATGATTCTATGGTTCTGTGAACACATGGGTATGGCAGAAAGGTATGCCTGGGACATTAGAAAAGAATGGTTGTCAAACACCAGAACAGGCTTATTAGTGAGACTGATGCCTCATACCTGCTAGTATTAAAGAGGCATTTGGATAATGCCTTCATTAATATTCTTTAAGTTGTTTAGCCTTGAATTGGTCAAGCAGTTGGACTGAACTTTCCTATCCTATCCTATCCTATCCTATCCTATCCTATCCTATCCTATCCTATCCTATCCTATCCTATCCTATCCT
>JAOWBP010051005.1:0-17013 GCA_028571105.1 Tragopan temminckii | reverse complement strand
AGGCTTTTCCTAGCACATCAACAATCAATTTTAGAAACTCAGCTCCTTGCTCTGAAGTTTTTACATCTTGTTTGGCCTCTGAGTTCCTCATTTATAAAGTATGAACAATAAGTTTTCATTGTTTCTTCTTCTGAGGAAAAGTACACTGTAACTCTGATTTTCCTATGTCCTGCAATACCAGGGGACACAAGAGTGTCTACAGTACATCTTTTTAAAATATTCATATTAAGTTTTGTTATCTTAGGAGCAACATATGAGGACATAAAGAAATGGTGTACAAGGCTGGAGACCTGCCATGGTGCATTACAATTCCACCTGGAACATATCTAGAGAATCCCACTTGAAGGAGTACTGAAGCTTCTCCCATAAGAAGCAATTGCTGCTACATGGAACAGTAATTATTTTCTATGGCTGGTAGGCCTGTGTCAAGTGAAGG
Source organism: Tragopan temminckii (assembly GCA_028571105.1). Classification (NCBI taxonomy): domain Eukaryota; kingdom Metazoa; phylum Chordata; class Aves; order Galliformes; family Phasianidae; genus Tragopan; species Tragopan temminckii. Next base: position 16,577 of record JAOWBP010051005.1, on the reverse strand, counting down.
TGAAGCAGTGCATAGATATGACAAGTTGTTTCCAGAGTGAGATGTTAATCTTGAATTGTAGCCACAATCTACAATGACTTTAAACACTTTTCTATTTGAGCATTATGTCTAAATCACTCAGTTACGCACCAGATCTTCTCACCTGACTTAGGACTGTCACTTGGGTTGGAGGAGACGATACTTCAAATTCCTCTAATTCAAAGCAGTGTGATCTGATCCATACTTTCTCACTCAACTGTTGTATGCTCTGCAGTAATGTGTTCCCAGTTTCTTCTGCTTTACACCAAAGGTCCATAAAGCACGAGAGACAGGGATGTAGTCTCTCTAGTCCCTTCCACAACAACTTCCTATCAAGCAGATCAGCTTTAGAATGAAGGGTCCAATAGAGTTCTCAGCTGAGTATATGGACTTCTCTCTGTCCTGAGGAACTCATTCTACTCAAAATGAGTATGTTGGTCTTATAACATGGAGACTTGCTTGGAGGGTGGAAGAGGCCAAGCGACCCACTCAGTAAGCATGGACACCATTATTCTGTGATGGGGATTTAGGCCATTCCTCTGAGCAGTGAAGGGCTTCAGTGCAGCTCTCTGTTCTCACTAAAGCATGGAATTCCTCATAGCAACACATACATCTCAGTGCCTTTAGCACCAGGGCACAACACTCTCCCCATTGCAACCTCCCTTCATGGGAGATATTTTGTGATGGATTCCCACCATAGTGATCTAGTCTTTGGCAAAAATGACCACAACTACAGCCTAAATTAAGCGGAGATGCTGGAAAATTTGTTGATCTGGATCAAGCTGGAGGAACAGTTTAGTTTGAGGACTGTCTCTTTTGCCCACAGAGCTGAAAGCCAAATGCTTCTTTCAGGCTGAGAAGGAATGGTGGAAGAGTAGAGAGGGATGAGGGGTTACCAGGATCAGCTCTGTCTATACTGAGCAAGTTCTGAGAGAAGTCTGGTTTTATTGCTGTTATTTTTAAGCCACTAAATAAACAAGAAATATTAATGACATCAGTAATTCCTCCTGGACATATGCCTGGTCATTAATTTTCCTAAGCAAAAGCAACTGCATCACATTGTGTTGATGTGTTTTCAAGAAAATATCACTAGCAAATAATCCTCTTAAGGAAGTGCAACTGGCTGGAGGCAATGCTTAGGGCTAAAAAACATAAAGTGGGCTCAGACCAAAACAACTGCTACCCTCCATGCTACTCTGCTGCTGGGCCACCACCAGAATACTAATACAAGGTGGTCTGGCTAGTCAGGCACTGACTCACAGAACAGAAGATTTTGACTCCCTTTGGTAGAAAAAAGCTATGTTTGATCAATGAACAATGCCACATATTATAAAGGGTGGAGGATAAATCAGGTAGCAGATAATTACAGTGTCAAAACAGTAGATCAAGTTCATCCCTGGTGCACGCCAGTGGAATTCTGATACGTTTGGCCAAGTTTATTCAGTTCAGCTTTTACCTGCTAGGCCCATTGTAGGTGTTGCTAGCTCATTCCCAGCTGGCTTTCAAAGATTTTTCCAAATGTTTCAAAATCTGATTGCTCTACATAAGTACCATTTTAATGGAGTAAGTTTAGAAGGCTGATGAAAGCTCTGTGCATTGCAGTCTCATTTTTTTTTGCATCTGAAGAGGGCTGTGAGGACTATCTTTGTGCAAAAATAGACTCTGCGGACTATTATGACTTCCTGAACAGTCACGGATGCATTTCAAGAGCCTGATAATAAGCTTGGAGGTGAAAGTTGCAGAGGAACAGTAGAAGGGACAAGGTTTTCTATTATCTTGAATTGATATTCCTCACCAAACACATTTCAAATGAAGATTGCTTTTAACCTTCTTGTTTTTAACCACTTTTGTTTATGTGTATGTATCTTTTTCCTTTGCTTATCAAACTCCATCCTTTCTAAACACTCTCCACTCTCTTGAATCCTCTTTTTTGCTTTCTTTTCAGGAAGATGAATGCATAATACACTTAATTCTAGGAAAGGTTATAAAGACTTCTATAAATGTAGTTCAAAACTGCTAAAGTTTTTTAATCTTGTGATCTTCATGAATGTTTTTGCCACTGTTTCTACTCTAATTCAGTTAAATTTTTCTACCTTTTTTTTTTCTTTTTTTCTTTTTTAACCATTGCTGCTGGGAAACAAAAACCTCGAGGAAGCCAGCACTGTGGGTTGGCTGATTAGTAGCATCTGGAGGGTTGGATTTTGCCCCAGTCAGATATTTTGGACAACACTGAACAAATAATGGAGATGACTATATATTCAAAAGTAGCCACACTGTGTGGTCAACTCTTAAGGCTGTCTAGCACGAGTTCCTCAGGCCTTGGTTCTCAGAGCAGCAACTCACAGCAATGAGTGTTGTACACAGAGGTCCACGTACATGGACCCCAATACCCCAGTGAAGGCTTGGTACATGCATGGAGATAGTCCCAGAAGTATCAACGGTGTGCTCAGAAAAAGTATGGCATAGACTACTTGTTTTCAAGGGCATTAAATCCAGCTCCCAGACTAGCTCCTGGGATACCGTGTGTATGTGCAATGAACCTCACACTCTAGGACATACTGGATCTAGCCTATGAGTGTGGGGCACTCACTGTGTGGTCTGTAGCTACACTGATGCAAGTGACAGGCAGAAAAATTTGGGTACTATGTTAAAAAAATATAGGGAGAAAACAGCAATTAACCAACAGTTATCTACATTTATCTTGGGTACTAAAGGAAAGAGAAAAAAACATTGGTAATGCAGTTAAGAACTGTATCATAAGACAAATGCACAAGACAGCTTTAAAGTTACATTAATTTCACCAATTTCTACCTTCTGGATGATTATAATAATTGTATTAATGACAATAGATACCTGTCAGATGTGTCCTGCTCTCTTTCCATGCTGCTGGGGCACTGAAACACTCCGCTAGCGATTATGACAACATGATAGAGAGTGCTCTCTGGGGTGGGCAGTGTGGTGACGTGGAGTAGATGTTCTGTAGACCTTCTAAACTAGATATCACTCGAAGTGCAGAAGGAAGGATGCTGTTTGTGCACAGCTTTGGTCTGCTGATGAGGTCTGACTGCAAAAGAAGCCCAGTGGAAGTGAACAGATGGGGTTGTGTTGTATTTTTAAGGTGGAATCAGATTTCTTTATTTATTCTGTTTTCTGCCTTTTTCTTACTTTTCCTGGTTATCATAAAAGTCACATCCCACCCAGCTATTTGCCTATGCTAGTACTATATGGATTCTCTACCAGAATAGAATTTGAGCTAGGTTTTCCAGCCCATGCATAAATTTATCAGGAAATAAAGCCAGTGGGGCAGACTATGTTCGTTTCCTTTGTCGGAACTGGAGCAACCAGTTCTTATGTATCATGAAGAAATTATGTGAGTTCTCTGGTTAGAGATCTCTCCGGTGTAGAGTTTTGTAACAGCTTTGTAAGCCTGGATCTTCAGAAATGGATGTGTACTTTTCCTTTTTCTTTGTAACACCTTTCTATTGTGCTTGTTCCCTTGTTATTTTATCTCCTGTAGCACCAATCCATTGCACTGATCTTTCTGATTGTTACAGCATGCAACTTTGATTCTTTGTGGTGAAGGCAGTGCATGAGCTGTTAGCCTGAGTCTTCCTGTTATTAACAGCAGATGATAGAACTCCTTATTTGCTAGAGTCTTCTTAGCTAAGGAGGCATCTAGCTAAGCTCACTTCTAGTGAAGCTGCTGCTGAGGTTTGGGCCATTACACTGCTGGATGCTGCAGGGTCCAGTTGTGCTTGGCATCTCTGTGGTTCCATTGCTCTGTGGCTGCTTGGGGCAACTGCGTGCTAAGACCACTGTTTGGGTCTTCTGGAAAGACATTAAACAACAGGAGGTCTGGGTTAAATGCATCCAACCTAATTCAGCTGCCTTGAAGTTAGATGTCTGAGTGAAAGCTGGTTCCCCTATAGCTCTTGGATTTCTACACGGGAATCAGATCATGAAGGATCCCTTTTGAGTCCAATATATAGTACAGGTGTCTCCAGAGAGTATTTTATATCGTCTTAGGTGGATGCCTACAACAGGTGGCAATGAATCATCACTGGCAACTTCTGTAACCTTTCAGTGATAATTAAAAATCCATAAATGAACAAGGTGAGGCTTTGCCACCTTTTCAGCGCTGCAAGTTAGGGCAGATGGATCCTTTTGTCACTGCTATGTTCCCACATTTCATTCCTTCTTTCAAAATCTTGGTCTTTCCTTGTTACATAATTATATCCTGTCTTTTGATACTGGCTAGGCTGCACTTTTTCTGTCATGGAAATGGGTTGGGGGTATTATTTTATTGTTAAGATCTTTGGGGCCAAGCATAATTGCGCACTTCTCTCTTGTGTGCCTGTAGTTAAAATCAGTTTACACTCTGGAATAGCCAGACTTAAGACGTGTTTATGAACAGCTTAATGCAAAGACTGTGGTGTCTATGATTATAAAACCAAAATGAGAAATTCTTCCAGCTTCTGCAGGGGATTTATCGTAGTCAACCTTAGGTATAACAGCAGGTCATGCTTCTCTCTGCTGTTCTTCTTTGGTGAGAATGTTAGAATTTATTCTCTTTTGCATTACTTTAATCTTGAAGCAAAGGAAACCAGTATGTCCAAATACACAAAAAGTGTATTTTTGGTCTTTGCATTTGCAGAAAACAAAAAGATTGACCTGGTGGACTACTAGTTTTAGGTACATGTTATGCTGGGAGAATGACGGCAAAAATAGCTCAACACTCAAGTACCAGGTTAAATATGCATAATCAAGCATAAAGGTGTAACCTTTTCCTTGTTTGCATGTAAATTTTCAGAATGTGGAGAAAGAGAGATCAGTTGCACTGTTTTGTGCCCAGAAACAGTGGAGAAAGGTGGACTTGGAGGCTTGGACATGGAGCAGAGCTGGGGTAAAAAGGATGTGGCTAGAGGGCTCACTGAACCCTATGACCAATGAGAAAGAAGTTTGATGTTCTGGGAGAGGAGACTATTCCAAAACTAAGGGGTTGACAATTAGGTCTTGAAAAGAGGGTTTAAAAAAATAAATAGATTGTGTCATGAAAAGTGAAGGTTTTTGTTAGTGAATGCAAAGTAGCTTAAATTATTCCTTCTAATAGAGTAGATCGGAGGGAATAATTTAAGCTACTCGTAAATATTGTTGGGGGCTCAGTTCAGCAAAACTAAGAAAATACTTGGGATAGTCTAACAGCTCAGTGAAAGTGGCTGATCTGTGTGTGGCAATAGCATAAAGGACATAAAGGGGATGAATATGGAGCATATCTGACGTGCCATGAAGACAGAAATGATAAAATAGATATCATACAGAATTCTGATCTAAGTCCTGCTTCCTTTGTCTCAAAAAGAAGTTTGAGAACTGAAGCTGCTACCTGGGTTGCAAAAGAGCTTGTAAAAATAGAAAGTGCTTCCATCTGACTTACAGTGAAAGTGACTGAGGCTGTTTGGAAAGAAGATGAGGAAGAAGGAACATACTGGCAGGGAGGAAAATACCGAAAATGGAAGAAATAAATAGATCACATATTCTTTCTATTAATAGCAGACAAAATTAACATCCAAACTGAAAGGCTTTGTTACTACCTAAGCTGCGAAGAAGCACTCTTTTAACAGTGCAAAATAAACTTGTGAAACTCATGATGGCCAACTATCATAGAGCTCTAGAGCAGACAGCTAAGGAGGCTGCTAAAGAGGTTCATTGTAGGGTCTTTGTAATTTTTTTTTTTTAAAGAGATCTTGCTGATAGCATTAAAGGTGATGAGGATGGGAAACATGCTCTGCATTTGGAGCAGAGGAGAGTTAGCAGTGGTTCATTACTCCTGTGAGAGTTCTGTCTGCTGCCACAGACCGGCCCATGAGAATATTTCTGCAGAGACGAACTTTATCTAACAATAAAAAGTCCATTGATCTGCTCTCATGCTGCAGTTCCTACAGCATGAATTATCGCACCCTCTTGTATAATTGGCAACATTAAGAGTGCTAAGTGAAATAATTAGGAAAGAATCAGATTTCACGAGCACACCATGCTCTCACTTTGAGGATTTTATTCATACCTCTTCCCCTCTTCTGGATAGCCACCACTCAGCTATGCTTCTGCTGGGAGATGTGGCAAGCATCTGCCTCGGCTGCCCTTGCCAGTCTGCTCCTGGCAGGGTGTCAGCAAAGCCCTCAGGATAATGCATGACATCTTCAGTGAATCTGGCCTTCAGCCTCCCAGCAAATGTGAAGTGAGACTCGAGCCAGTGGCACAGAGTTTTGCACCAGGTGTCTCTGGTACCGGGACTGGGGTTTTCCAGGGCTGGGGGCAGCAGTGTGCTCCTAGGCATTGGGTGGACTAATTGTTTTGTAACTGCAAGATCTGTATCCCAAATTAATGAAGATCGATACTGCTCCCCCAGATCTCTAAAAAAGCAAGATTAACTGATCTCTGGAGGAACAGCCATTCAGAGTCGTCCGAGTGTAAACACAGAGTTCTGAATGGGTCATGTAGAGTTGGTAGGAGCGTGCCATCTTTGCTGGGTCAGTTTAAAACTAAAAGAGAAAATCCTCAACCATCTGGCAGAATGCAGCTGGCACCTGTGCTGGTTTGAGGTCTTTCTGCTGGTTGCAGGGCAAGAGAGAACTCAAAGAGCAGTGCACACAGTTCACATTCAGCCCTGGGGAAAAACCTCCAGTGATGTGTTCCAGCTTTGACTAGGACTGATCCTCACAGATAACACAAAATTATTATTTGACAATTGCCTATTCTCTTAAATGAAAAAAAAAAGGGAAAAGAAAAAGAAGAAAATTCAGAGAGAGAAAGGAAATATGAAATGCTAAGATGTAACTTAGGACAAGGCAAATGTGAAATGTAGTATGCTGTCTAGTCAGTCACATCTGTGGGTGGAAATATGGCATACTGACTCATGGGGGCTAGATGGATGCTGTCACATTCATTGGGTCATGCAAGAGATGCTGGTTGGCTGGGCAGAGGAGCAAGGCCCTGTAGAAGACACTGTCCTCAGGGTCCTGCGCAAGCTCTTCCCCAGCAGCCACGTGTGACTGGCATGAGGGGTCATGCACACGGAGGGTGGGGATCAGTGTTGGTGCAGCATCTGTGCCTCCACACAGAAAACATCAAACTGTGAACACAAGACGTGGAAATGGGGAAGGTGGCCAGGAGTAGGGAGTAGACCCTGCAACGCCATCTGTGGGTTTGTAATCTTTGCTGCTTTATGGTCAACTCAGAATATCTGGTGTAATCTGATAAAGGTTAGGGAACAAATGGTAGTGGCCAGCTGCCTTCAGACCCATATCTCAAGCATACTGTCCCTTTTCTTTTGTGTGTGTCTCCAAAACCTGCATTTCTCAGAGACAGTGCCTCTTTTTCCTATCCTCCTTCCTTAACTTGCTGGGCAAACCCACAGCCCTGTTCCTTGTCATGGCCCCCCACATTACACTGGGACTGACCTTGCCAGCTTGCTCAGCCTCACATATTGACATGCTCTTACACCTCATCGTGTGCCAACATTGGCCTGGAATTTGCTTTTTTGGGCTTTGGGAAAGAGGTGTGAAGGTAGGGTCATTAGTGAGAATGGACAAATACATGAAAATGATGAGTGGCAGAACAGATCTGAAACGGGGACTGATGTCATGGTGCTTCACAGACTGCTAAGCTGAAGCTATAAGTAGTCCATATCCCTCTTCCGAGCATCTACTGGGAAAATACTGCAAAGCAGGTCCCAGCCCCACTTTGTTATGCCTGCTATTCCAGCAACCCAGTCAAAATACAGATGTCTTTTTCCCTTGTGATCATTAATTTCCATACATCAACATAAACAATAAGAAAGATTAAGAAAAAGAAGTAGTTTATAGTCAGCTGAAATACAAAGTGGGGGGGAATTAATATAAAGAGGAGGTTCCAAGGCACGGAGGCATCAGGCTGCCTACTGGGAACAGAAGAAACAAACACGGCTGCAGATGAAGATTTATAGGGAGATTTCTAACCGTGCTCAGTTGAAGCCATTTCAGAAAAAGAACTGATCCAGTCATTTAAGCTAGGCTTTAAGCTGGATTCTCCCTGCCTTAACACTCTTTTATTTTGGCAATTATAACATTTGTGTTTATCCGCACTTCTCAGACTTCAAGTAATCTGAAGAGTTTGCAGTAGCACGTAGTATGGAAGATTCAGATGCTAGAAACAGCTTATGTAGTGAGATTGAGTAGAGAGATACTTAGCATTTTTGTCACATTCTTTTCAAAATGTCACAAACAAATAATTTCTGTATTATTATTGTGTCTACCAGTAACAGTCGAAGTAGTATCATTGTGCTCAACATCTTTTCTGATTTTTGCTGTTCTTATACAGAAGAGAGGGACCAAAATGGTGGGAATCACAGACTGACAAGTGATGTCTTACCCATATTCCAAACAGTCCTGTGGTAATAATACAATTGTTTCTAGCAATAACGGATGATGCCAATTAAGCCACACAACTCATAATTAATTTTGATTCTGCTTAACTGATGTTAAACTCATGTGTAACTCATTATTAAAAATTAGAGACATGTTGGGCTTTCAGAACGTCATGAACTTGCTGGTATTTGGAACTTATGGCTGGGCTACCCCACCTTACAATCCAATGGACACCCATTTCTGCACAGAGAAACTCAGTGTGTCCGGGCTGTAGGAGCTGGGCTCAATGGTGCGTAAAAGGACTCAGAAATTAGGAATGCAGAATGAAGGAATCAGTTTGTGGTGGCTAGGACTGGTAAGAAACTTGCTTTCAGATCTATTTTCTTCAAATAGGAAATTGGTATTTTGATGGAAAAAAAGACATTTTCACAGAAACTGTTCCTTGTAAAATAAAATATCTGAATTATTTTCTCTTTTGGCAGACAGATGGAAAAAAAGAAGTTTTTAGATCCTCAGCAAAATTTTGGAATTCTTGAAGAAAAGCCTTTTCTAATCAACTCCCCATGCACCTGCCCCTTTGACTCTTGGAGCAGCTCCAAGAGGACAGCTCAGGCAGGTCAAGCAGGACAGCTCAGTAGAGGTCGTGCTTTGAAATGCCCTCTTTCATCTGTGCGTACAATATGAAGTCTGACAAGTTGTGCTGTCTAAACTTCCATATTGCTTTTTTTTTGCCATGTCACACTCATGCCTTGGTCAAATGCTGCCTGCTTAAGTTATTAGCATTGTAAACTCCTATTATGTTTCGCTTGCACTTCATATGTCATTGGCCTCCAGCTGTTGGTGCTAGAAGAGGAGAACAGGGCTTGACCCAAGAGGGGGAGGAGGAGTGCTGGAGGAGACCCTGAGAGTGAGACAGGTTGGGAAGCTGTCCAAGGATATGCTTGTGTAAGGAGAGGCTGTGGAAGGCAGGAGCTACACACAGAGTCGTGACCTATCACTCAGATGAGCAATTTTCTTATTATTTCACACTTTTGTGTAATATCAGCCACATCTCACATGGCATAATATGGTAGCTCGTGTATGAGCATTAGCTCTTGTGTGGTATGGGCACTTTCTGAACAAAACCAGACAGTGTGATGGTTGAAGAGCTAACAGACAGGCCAATTGGTGTGCCTCACAGTGAGGGACACACTTTAGAAAAATAGTGCTTAGCACAGCCCACTTCCCCAGGGGAAAAGGAGTTTGGATACCTCAGTTGCAGCAGAATTGTCAAAGCATTTTATGTGGAAGAGATGACTTAGATGGGAGTCTTTAGAGACTATGGAAATTTTGATGGAGGAAATCTACATGGAAAGAACAGGAAAATATAGCTCCAAAAGTTACGTTGACAGAAAAAGAAAGTAAATGCATCCCTAGAGGCAGGAGGTAGAGAGAGAAGGAAGATGGGATTAGCAGAAGAGTCCAGAGATGCTGAATGGCTTTGTTCAAGGTGAAGTGAAAAAAAAATGGCAGTAGAGAGAAATCAGTGCATGAAGATAGATAGGACAGAGATAAGGGAATACAAGATCCTCTCCTATGACATTTCCCGTGTGTGCTGAGGCAGAGAGGAGGCTCTTTTCCATTGTAACTCTTACACAGCCTTTCTGGAGCAAGCTGATTCCACAGAGCTGCCCTCTCTGCTGTAGAGGCAAGACAGTTGTATGTGATTCAGCCACTGGGTAATGAATAGCTTAAAGGGGATGAAAGGTGGGAGTGTTGCTGCCACTAATAAGGCAGTCTGACTCTACAGCTGGGACCTATAGCAGAGAGGGAAAGACATGTTTTGAGTTCTTCCCAGCATTGAAATACAGCTGTACATGACTTGTTCTGGACACTTCATCACTAGCTTTCTTTCCACCTCTTTCAGCTTGGCAGACTGTGTATTTAGAACTATTTTTACAATCTTGCTAGGCTCACCATGGAGGAAGAGCTTGGCCATTATGGGAAAGCTTTGAGAACATTCCTTTCCAAAATACTTTTTAGGGGGAAAACAGAAAGCCAGTCACATGAATTTGAGTGAAAAGCTTGCACTGAAAGACACTGATAACATTTCTTGTGATGTACAGTTATTCATATATATGCCCCAAAATTTGTACATTCCTGTATATTTGTAAAATTCATGCATACATATAAACTTAAGCATATAGAATTTAGTTTTAGGATTATTATTTCTAGGAAAAACCTAGCCATGCTGACTGCACCCTCTCAATGAAACCTGATAAAAACAGGATGAATGAGCCCCAAAGCCATCAGAATTTGGGAACCATGCTGCAGCCTGCCACCCACCGTGTGCTAGGCAGCTGGAGGAGAGGCTGGCCCAGTCTCCAGAGCAGGCTGATGGAGGGCTGCATGAGGCCTCCCCATCCCCAGGGTGGGGGGACAGAATGGAGGCCAGGTGCATCCCCCACTGGGGCTGGTGGTGGCCAGGACCATGGCTCTGAGCGCTGCTCAATTGCACAATGCAGCAGAAAGCGACGCGATTGAAAAGGCTACAGATAAAATCGAGCGCGAGGGAAGGATGAAAACGAGTCCTTTCTTCTAGCGATGACTATTTTGTTGTGTCTGTTATCTAACCCCGTAATTAGGATGGCATTCAGAAAATGCGAACATAGTTGGTATTCTTTTCATAACCCCCAAATCTTTGCATTGCTGCATGAAACTTTTGGCTTCAGCTTTTCCCTGTTCATTAACCATGCCAAAATTTTTAATCTAACACCACTGTTAAAGAGTGGCAGGCTTCCAGGGAAATATATCAGCCAGGCTTATTAATTTCATGCCAAGTGCTGGAGGCGTGAATGTAGAGAACGCTGTTTGACTTTGGATAATAGGAATCAGGCAGCTTAAAGGCAGGGGATAAAGATCAGGAGCCCTGTGTCTCCAGAGGAGGAGCAGGTGCAGGCTTCAAGCAAGGCCTTCAGGCCCAAAGGGGCAGCCAATGCTTAAAACAATCTGCAGTGCTTTTTTTTTTTTTTTTCTTTTTTTTTTTTTTAATTTGGCATGTGCCTCTCACAGCTTAACAGACCGCTGCTCCACAAAGAGTGGTAAACAGAGAAAGGGAAATTAAAAAGGGAAGTCCCTTGATAGACAAAAACAAATTAGGGCAAACAAATTACACAGAGTCAACAAATAAACAAGGGAACATCTGTGAATATATTTCCTGGATTTTCTGATTCTAAAAGCAACCTGAGAAACAGTAGAGGGATGTATAAAATTTAATCTGGGAGCCGACCCCCCTGGTCCTTCCTTCCCGGGGAAGGTGATGCTGTAGCTGGGGCACCTGCGGCATTACCCCTCTGCTCAGCACTGCTGGGGACCTGCACTGGGGCTGTCTCCATCCTGTGCTCTATGACGTCCCCATCCTGCCATGGCCACACCAGCACATGAGCAGCTTCCCTGCACCAGCCACAGTCCCTGGGGCTGTGCTGCCCATGGGGGTCTGAGTTCTGTTCTCTGGCTCCTTGACACATCTCTTGTACATCTGTACATACATGTATATGCCTTTATACATCTACATATAGGTGTAAATCTGAGTGTAGATATAGTAAATACATATAAGCCTAAGTATATACATGTATATAGAGATACACATATGTGTCTATCTACATATGTATAAAAAGAAATATGTTAATAGATACAGAGACATATCCTAAACTTGCAGGCTTTCTCTTCTGGGAAGTGTGTTGGGATGCCTCAGAATCAGAGATAATATCACTAAAAACCCAAAGCTGAGTAGAAATCCTGAGACAAGTTCAGGAATGAATCAGGTAGATCAGCCTCATCCCAACAGCTGTATTGACTTTGTGTGTGTATGCCATCAGAAAAAGCCTTTTACTCACCATTGTGGGGATGAACAAAAGAAAATGGAGAAAGAAAACTTTCTGCCTATTTTGACTTCTAGAAATGAGGAGATTTTTTTTCTCTCTTCAGGAATGTTCAGAGAATTCCATGCAAGGAGTCTTGATCCACTCCTTGGAGTCCACCTGAAAGCATAAAACAAGCGTTTCATCTCTGCCCAGTGCTTTACTCGGTTCTGAATAATTTTGCTTCTTCCTCTTATATCTATTACATTAAAAGTTACTTTCAAAGGAAATTGTTGCATCAACAAGCATTCAGAAAACATGAATCAACTTCTCTTTGCAGTCCTTGATTTACTCCCTGCACAACAAGCTTTATTCACAGTGTTGCATAATGTATTTCCCACGGTGCTATGGCCTTATTCTGCACGTGGAAAGGGCAATACTTAACAGGCCACTATTCAGCACTTTGGTTTGACTTGTTCTGTGTGTGGTCTCTGTATACTATTCAAACTCTGCGACCAAAAGTTGTTAATTTTCTTGGGGTTTTGCTGTATTGTCCATCACAATGGTTCATGGTGCTTCGGAAACCTTGTTGTATAGTCACAACTCTAGAGGGCTGGTGGTGATCGAGGCAGTGCTGTCATCTTACAGATGAGGAGCACAGCAGTGAGGAGTTGCATTTGGACATCTTTTGGACGGTCAGTTTGTAATGCCTGGGACCTGGTTTTTATTTTCCTCAAGTACTTGTATACAAAGCGATGCAGTCACTGTTGGCAGTTCTTGTGAACCTCTCAGGTGGTTCCTCATACTTGCTCAGTTCCAGTTGTTTTTTTTTTTCCCAGTCTTTGTCTTCACATTTGGTCTTTGTATGCCTGCTGCTATGGTCTGTTTTCCTCCCTAACTCTTAGCCTCTCCTTTCTTGATTCTCTGACATAATTTACTGTCTCCACTGTATTTAATAGAGGTGGCAGCTGCTTCTTCTATGCCCTTGGAGTATTACACAGGAACATCATAGAAAGAATGGGAAAAACAATCCTCCTCCTTCTGTAGACACCAAGCATAACTCTGCAATTACATTAATTGATCAGCAGTCCTCTGAGCATTTGGAGGCACCTTAAACTGTCCTGACTACAAGAAAAAAAAAAAAAAAAAATTCAAGACTAACAGAAGTCTGGAAAAAAAAAAAAGGCACAGGGCATGGATAGAGCACATCTGCCTTACAGAGTGATACTGGAACTTTTACCATATATTTGGATGCTTAGCTGCTCAACTTTCAAGAGCAATTTCTAAATGCAAAATCTGGGAGAGAAGTTAGAATCCAACTTGCTCAGCATTTATCTGAAAGGAAATCACATTTTTGAAGTGCACTTTCTGCCTCACAGCTTTCATGTGGCTCAGTATGCAGATCAAACCAAGTAGGTGCTGGATAAACACGATCAGTAGAAGTTCATATCAGACCGATGCACACCATCCTGGTGGCTTCTAGCGTTATCAGGACTGGTTATGCCATGCAGAGAGAGGGAAGGAGATGAGACAGTGAGCACTGTTGCTTTCTGTTGGTGGCCAGCTGCTGTGACAGAAACGCTGCAGAAGTTGAAGAAACTTTTCTTATCCAAGATTGGTTAAAGAAGGGAGGGAGCCATAGAAGGAGAGGTTACAAGGGAGCCTGTGCATACTGACATTCCCCAGTCACACATTTTTCTGCAGTCCTGAATGAAAGAATGGGATGTTTCATCAGGAAAATAAAAGGAGCCATCCAGAAACTTAGTGTCAGCTTCCAATGGAAAGCTTTAAACAGCAGGGTTTGTACTAACAACATTAGTTAATAAAAACCTTGGCTAAGGTCCTTTTAACTTATTTTTATTTTGCTGCCATCCTTCCATGTGGTTGCAGACAAACATAGCCCCGAATCCTGATGAGTTTTGCAAGATGACCTACACTAGTCTAAATGGAGGACAGGAGCCCAAGGTGAATTTGCCTCTAAGGAGTTTTGTGCCTAGAATTTATCCACACAGAACATGAATTCTCTCTCAGGTCTGCTATAGGAAACATTTCCTTTGCAAGGACTGCTGCAACTCTAACTCAGACCACTGTTTGGCTTGATAAGAGAGAAGTCTGTGTCTAATACGTATTTTCTGTTAAAATATTCATTTGCAATAATAAAATATAATAATAAGTTGCAATAATAAAATATATTCATTTGCGGCATTAGACTATGTAGGTAATTTGAACTTCAGCCCTGGTTATTTTTCTTGAGGAGCACATAGCTCACCTGAGGCATCCAGGAAAGCTGACTCAAGAGTGAATAGGCAGAAGGTACTCTGCCTCTGTTACAAAAGGAGCCTATAAGTACTGGGCACAGCATTCAGAATCTTGTCTAAATAATTCATCCAATTTCAGGAGATGTCTATCAACTGTGTTTTTGCCTCCCAAAGAAATAGGTTCATTGTGCCAAAGCCACACTTAAAGTATATTGCCTTGCCTCTAAGGCTGAAATTTTTGACCCTATCAGCTAAAACGGAAGATTCAAATGCTGACATTTAAATGCTTTAGTGTTATCAGTAAGACGCTTGTTTCAACATCTTTCCTTTCTGTCCATCCCAAAAGTATTGGAATGCATTTTGTTCAAATTTCTTCTCTTTCCCTTAACTTCTGGATGATTTCAGAGACTTCAAGAGCTAAATAACACATGCTACAAACAGGTTCCATATTCCCTAAGGATGATGTCAACTCAAGTCACTTGTGGTTTTACAAGTCTACCAAGCATTGTGGTGCAAGCCGCAGTGGATGGAAGTGGAGGCATATCTGCACTTGGGAAACATAAAGCCTCCAATGGTACCAAGGCAGATGGCAAAAATCACAAGTCTGTCTGTCAGAATGCCCAAGGAGGTGGTGGAGTCACCGACAGTTGGATTTTGTGTTGAGGGACATGGTTTAGTGAGCACTATTGATGATAGGTGGATGGTTGGACTGGATGATTTTGAGGGTCTTTTCCAACCTTGGTGATTCTGTGAAACTCTGTGAAATGCCTGTGAAAATCTGGCATACAGCAGAGTGACAGGAGATGGGGAAGTAACTTCACACATCTGGCATCTCCAAAATCTGCCTTTCCAACCCATGGCTGGGAAATGAATGCCACCTGCACCAGCCTGTGTACTCTCATAACTGTACCACAGTGGTTTGCATTGCACTTTGCATTTCTCCAGCTCATCTTGTCTTCTCTAGGCATCAGTGGCAGGAGAGAATGTGGGTGGGAAAGGAAGGGCAGCGGCAGAGAACCTAGAGTTGTCGCGATGCATTTTAAGAGGGTTTAAGACTGAAGAAGAGACACACGTTCTAGCATGATGCAACTTGTTTTGTTTCTTCCTTTTTTTTTTTTTTCCCTTGATCTTGGTGCTAGTGCAGGATAGTTTTTGATGGCTCTTTGCAAAAATTATTGTTTAGTATTTATCATCCCATTCAATCAAAGGGATTTGATAAGGGTGCATGTGTCTATATAATGTAGATATGTAGTAGGTAGACAAATACATGAGCTCATGTATTTCTACAATGATTGTGATGGACTTACTACCTTGCTTAGGTATTTCAGCCAGGTGGGCTCAGTGGGCTCACAATCTTTGCTGTACAACCAAAGATTTTCCATACTCTCTTACCTCTCAGGCAGAAAGGATACTCAGACAGTAAGAAGTTAATGTCAGTCAAGAAGAAGGTTGAATCTTGCTCTTGGTGATTCCAGTTTACAGTAAATACCACCTCAAAAGTGAATCCCCAGTATGCTCTTTACAACTTGGAGTAGTAGTACTCCATTCCCCTGCCTTTACTTTTGCATTTCAGAAACACATACAAGAAGTGATTGTAAGTTCAGTGTACACTGAAAAATACTGTTACTTACAAGTATGTGATTAAATTAAACTTCGAGAATTTGCATGGTCTATAAATAACTTTTTTGAGAGAGAGTTCTTTCTCATACTGCTTGTTTACAGAATAATATCTCTAGTCAGAAGTGCAGGAAGGTTGGTTGAACTGCTACAGATGACTAAGCTTTTGTCTGTTCATAATATAATGCAATTGAGCCAGAACTCTTGGTATTTTAGATTAATTGAGTGTATTAGAGAGCAGAAGAGCATTTGCTAGCATTCAGAGATCCAGTTACTATCAAATGTTGGTCAACTCAGCCCTTTTTTTGGAAACCTTGAAGGCAGAAGGCCAACGAGAAGAAACATGTCCCATCCCAGACCATTATTCCACAGTGTATGGGAATTGCTGAATCACGGCCTGAACCTCTGATTGATCACCTGGGGCGAGCAGTGAGTCAGCCATGGGA
>JAOWBP010051004.1:0-17013 GCA_028571105.1 Tragopan temminckii | reverse complement strand
TCTTTTTCTTTTTCTTTTTCTTTTTCTTTTTCTTTTTCTTTTTCTTTTTCTTTTTCTTTTCTTTTTCTTTTTCTTTTCTTCTTCTTCTTCTTCTTTCTTCTTTTTCTTCTTTTCATTTTTTTTTCTTCTTTTCCTTCTTCTTCTTCTTCTTCCCTTTTCCTTTTCCTTTTCCTTTTCCTTTTCCTTTTCCTTTTCCTTTTCCTTTTTCTATTCCTTTTTAAAATTTGCTCTTTTTTCAGTGTCTGCTTTTCTACCAGGTTTACCTCTACTCTAGAGAGTGACAGAGAATGTGAGTGTGCATATTCTGTGTCTTATAGACCTAAGCAGAATGTGCTGTGTGTATCCCCCAGCCTGGCAAGCACAGGCTGGTAGGGGAGCAGTGGGCAGAAGGCCTATTCTCTGTATTTATTACTGAACAAATTTGATACAGAGTGATTTAGAAATGCAGAGACCTTTTAGGGCTGTGTTCACACAGACACTTAGGGCAAAGCAGCACTTGAAGGCTGTGGTAGTGATGTTGAATACTAATGAGATAACATGTAATTTAATCCCAGTGGATTTTTGGAACTGCTGTCCATAAGAATAATACATTCTCATTTAGCTAAATCCCAGATTGTATTGACAGTATACTTTATTTCACTTATCTGATTTCCAGTTTTTTGAAAAAAGGCAAAAAAAACAAGTGTAATATTCTGTAGGGTGAACAATCTTTTTGTGATTTGCAGCATGTATGTGGAAGAGGCTGGAGTGGTAAGTAAATGAGCTACAGCTGCCACACAGACGCACAAAATGGACACCTCTCCTCTATTCCTGAAACAAAGTTTTATAGAAAAGCAAACTAGCACAGGAAGTTTTTTTGCAAATCCATTTCAATTTAATTTACATTGCGCTAGTTACAAATGCAAACAGATTCCCAAGCAGGCATTTTGGCTGCCCCTCCACTCTATGGATTCAAGTTTGATTCCTTGCTCTGTTCTAACAGGACAAAGAGTGCAAAGAACAATGTGACTGGTCCTTCTTTATCTCTGCACACACAAACAATCCTTTTTAATATTCAGACAAGTTGTGACATGAAGAGGCCCCATGAGAACAAACACCTGTCAGTTCTTTGGGTAGCTCTTTGACCAGATGTTGCAACATTTATATTTCTGTGGCTGTTTTGTCAAGAGAATGCCAACACATGAGTTCTCAGGTACACAAACCCTATGTCTCAGTGTGGAAGCACACAATGTACTTTCCCTTCTCATCATACAACAAGTATGTGCTCCACTTGCAACCTCACAGCAGTTTTCTTTAAGATCAGTGAGATAGCCCTGGAGGCAGGGATAGACTAATACCCCAGCTGTAAGCTCCCCTTGAACTTGTGTGCATACATGCCCTTGGGCTGAGATGGGCATCTCCACCTTTCCACCTGCCTTCTCCCCGGGTAGGACTGAGTCCTAGCCTAACAAAAGGGAGGGTGTGAGGGAGAAATGGGGAGGACCTTTTAGATATGAAGCTGGTCAGGTAACACACAATCGGTATGGTCCATGGTAGGAAAGGTGCTTTTTTGACTCTTAAATGTGCCTATGGATATCCTTGGCAGCAGATGGGAGCTCTGGAGCCTGCACCAGTGAGAGGCCCGTCTGTGCACTGCAGGCACATGTGGGCTATGCAAGGTTGATCCCCCATCGTGTGTCCATCCCAATGCTGTGTTATGCTGATCTTTCCCTCCTAACCTACATGAAGTAAGAGAGAGTTTCACTCAGCTTGCATTTGAAATGCATGAAAGTTGTTGGTGGGGTTTGGTAAGGCCCAGGTATCTCACACAGTTATGTCATAGCTGACCAACATTTCCCCAGCCTTCAGTGCTGGGAATCCCCAGCCTCACCTGAAGATTTATGCTGGTGATAATCCCACTATTAGAAACCCTTTCTCAAAACCAGGTATGAATCTCTCTTGCCATGATTTGTATCCAGTCGTGTACCCTATCTGCTTGAACACTGAGAAGGGATTTCTTAAAGACAGGTGTAATGTGAATGGAAACCTTGCCCTGCTAAATGCTGCAGTGCTGGGTGCACCCTTTAGATTGAAAAGGAGCTGTGCTGCTGTATATTCTACTGAGAGAGGGCATGAACAGAGAGTCAAAAATGAAGAGAAAAAAGGAGAGCCTCAACCACAAAATAGTAGGCTTTGAGTGAGAGTGATGTGGTCTGAACAAGACAGCTTTTTCCATGCACTTCATCCTGCTGACAGCAAGTGTTGGTCCTATCTGAGCAAAGCAGGTCAACAGAGGCTCTGGAAAGCACTGGGAGCTAGGCAGTGATGCGTCTGAGAATTTTTTCAGGAAATCTCAACTCTGGATCTTGACTAACAGTTGCAGAAACACAGTCATTGCTGGGGGGCAGCATCAATAAAATTCTGATGTCAAAATAGTTCTCAGTGTCTTGTGTCCTATCAAAGACTCAGACAACAGGAAAGACAGAGTAGCTCCTCAAAAAAAAAAAAAAAAAAAAAATTCAAGGGCCTAATTCCCACAGAAACCAGACGTCATTGAAATCAATGGGAATTTGGTGCTAAGCACTTATGAATAGCTGAGCACCAGTTAATAGTCTTCCCAGACGCAATCTCAGTGAGAAGGTTTTTACTTTGTTTTCCTACGTAAAACAGTGAATTTTTGAGATTTTTCCCATTGCCTTGGTTCCCAGAAAGAGACTGAGACTTCTCCAGGTTAGGTAATGTCACAACCAAATATTTATCGCATTGCATAAGCTGAGTCAGAGCTTTTCCTTTAAGTAAATAAATGTATATTTAGACGCAGCTCACTGCTTGCCCTTCTGTCAGAAAGGAACTCTCACTCACCATGCAACACTGAAAAAAATTGCTTTTGTGGTTTAAAGTGACATCATCCTCTCTCCAACCCAAATGAGTGAGCTCGCAGCATCCCATGCTGGCTGGGGCACCATATGGAAGCAAGATGTTCAGATACATTCAAGAGAGGGCGTGAGCAAGCATCTGTCCCAGCACTGTACCTGAAGCTGCATAGGGCATGTATGAGTTTGACTACCTGCTAGAAGTGGAGGTGGCCATTCCCGGCCAGCTACCTCTGAAGTCAGAACCCAGAATTAAGTACTTCTGCAATACTTGACATGCATGTTGCATGTGCCATTCCCATATGAATGCAGTGAGGATGAGTGCCACTCTAATGATGGGATTACTGCAGAGAATGATCACATTCACAAATCAAAGTGTGTCATCTGTTAATACTTGCTCTTCCTATCAGGTTTTTACTAACAAACTCATTCTCCAGAGTCCTTTCTGCTAGTCATTATAAATGCACCACCGTTTGCTTATACATTCAAAAGGAGGATAGCACTTGTAGTCGTCTTTACACCTGTTTGTGTTCTGTTTGTGCTTCATGTTTTCTGCTTCTAGGGAAATGAGAAACAACATAGGAGACTGTTAATGTTTCAGTCAAGTTCCCTAAACCTCAGCACAGATACCAGAAACCTTAAAGTTGTGCACTGTATTAATGTTGCCATATAATTCAGAGGCCCATATGAGTGGCAGTTTATAGAACCACATTCTCAACTCACAGGCAATAGAGCTGAGAGGAGCTAAAATGGGTAGCAGTGGTCATTGCCTTCAAGGGGCTGAGCTTCTGAGGCTGTGAAGATGCGTGCACCGATGCTGAGGTATGTAGAAACACTATATGCATAAAAACCAGCTCCTTAGCTGTCTTCAGAGGTGATGCTTAATTACCAAATATCACAGATTGAAGCATGTGACTAAAATAGCTGTGTTGGAGGTTAAGTTAGAATTAAGAGTGTCTTGTTCTTGTTCTTCCTTGCTCAAAAACATTTAAATTAAGATTTTCCTCAAGCTTTAAAGAGAAGTTGAGACCTGATGCTCTTCCTCC
Organism: Tragopan temminckii; assembly: GCA_028571105.1. Lineage (NCBI taxonomy): Eukaryota > Metazoa > Chordata > Aves > Galliformes > Phasianidae > Tragopan > Tragopan temminckii. Next base: position 13,115 of record JAOWBP010051004.1, on the reverse strand, counting down.
CTTTGAAGAGAGATCGTGATCCTAGCACTAAAAGGCAGACATCAAGGACTCGGAGACTGAAAAGACACCACAGATACTCACAGTTTGTGTTTTCAAATGTCCATTAAAATATGTCTGAGAGACATCCAGTGTTCCTGGGGATAATGGGCAACAGATCCTGGATGGCAGTAAGAGCAATAAATACATTCCATCAGAAGTCTGAAACATGTAAACAGACAGAAATTGTCAGAGGGATGTGAGAAACTTCTACATTAACAACAAATGCCAGGAGAGGAAGTCCAGAACTGATGTTTTTCACAACCATGGAGGAGTTTAATCCACTGGTTTAAAAAACATATGGTACACTAAACATTAGATGGGTAATAGGCTGGAAGATACTTGGCAGTGACCCTTCGAAATATAAACACAAGGCACTGGTTTCATTGTGTTTCTTTTTTTTTAAATATTTACTCTCTGTGTTTTTACAGAGTGGAGTTTTTCATTCCATATGCATAACAAGGTACCTTTCCAAAAGCAGACTCAGGAGGCACTGCACTCAGGGTGACCAGTTTAGTTCCAGTGGCCCTTTGTTGTAATTTAGCCTGTTTTCTGAAGGGAAAGCAGCCATAACCATCTTCCCTGACCACCCACCCAAGCCCCTCATGTACTATCACTGCATTTGACGACACATTAGCAAAAAATGTCAAGAATAAGGAGTGAATGGTTTTGAAACACAGCAGCTGCTTACTCCTCCTCTTTTGCGTGACGTGGAGCATCTAGAAAGCAGATAGGCTTAAACTCCATAGTGGTGTGCAGTGGGAAGGTAGTTATATGTTCTTTTCTCAATTCACATCTTGCAGGAAGCCTGGATGGTGCTTAGCCCTGAGGAACTTTAAGACACAGAAAAGGCCTGGAAATTAGAAATGGCAGTTTCACCAACATGTCTTTTTCCAGTTTTGGCACATGCTGAAAATCCTGCTCTGTGGAGTTTCAGTTCCAGGCAAAAAGGCTGGATTGATGTCTGTGTTCGCAGGGATATGCCATCCATGACTTCGACTATGCCAGGACGCATGGAATTTGGGAGCCAGATGAGGGCATTATGGGAGGTGGACATATGGGAGGGACAGGAGCTCATACAAGGTCCTCCTTTGTAATCTTGAGCTCTAAAGCTTCTATTATCCTTTCACTTTTCTAAAATGCTTCATGCTAAATGGAATGCATCACTTGGTGCATGAAGTTCACAACTACTTCTTGGTCTCCCCATAGAAATCTCAAGTAGCAAGCATTAAATGTTAAGATCTTCTTATTCTAAGGGGATTTTCCGTGAGTCATTATTAAGGCAACAGTAGATCAGAATTTAAGCAAGAGCCAAGGCAGAATTAAGGGCAGAATGGGAGGAATTATTTTGCTGCACTTCCAGTGCTTTTTTTTGTGAATAGTATAGGACTTCATTTTCTCCCTGTTCAAATAGTGTGCCCTATGATAACCTTTTTTTTTTTTTTTTTTTTTTTTTTTAAGCTCCCAGCTTAACTATTTGTATGGCCGTGGAAGGAGGTATATCTGAAATACTCTCAGACCAGAAACCTCTGGGAAGAGAAGAAAGACTGAGAGTAGGCTAGTTTTGTATTCATATTTATTTATTTTATTAGTCAGAATATACTCATCTTACAGTCTCTCAATTTTCTTTGAGATCGATCTGTGCTCTAACCAGGAAAAAACGTAAGACACATGTGATCCAGCTTTAGACCAGCTAGCTCTGATAATGCTTACAGTGTAATACCAGCAGAATCATGTTCAGTACTGCTGAAATCATTTCAGCAGATGCTTATGGCAAGGATTAAGTCCTCTTGTTCCTTTCTGTAGACTTCCATGGAACAATGTATACGTGCCTCTGCAGGTTCTGGAACTGCACAAGTGTCTCATTCAACATATGGAATGGTGACTGGAAGAACACTCATTCTGTCTGTCAGAGGATTCCCTACATATTGGAAAACCTTTAGTTAAACACATTCTCTCATGAGGCCAGCTGACATTTTTCTCTGCAGTGAAAGCTGGCTTTGTACACATATTTTGTATACTTTAAAAAAAAAAAAAAAAAAAAAAAGCTTCTAGGGAGATTCAAACAACACTTAACTAATGTAGATATTACTATGTTAGTTAAGCAATAAAACAATGCTTGTGCCAAGAGTGGAAAATAAGTGTATGTCAAATAAACACAGAAGAAGTACATTTGTTAATATTTACTTCAGCATTCTTTGTCCATCTCACGTCTTGCAGGAAGGAAAAAAGTTAGTTAAAAAAAAGGACTACAGAACTTATTTAACTCCACCAGAGGGATTTCTTCTTCCCAGTTTCCCATCTCATCTGCATCTCATAAAAGTTGCAAGATAACTTAGTTCTTTATTCCATTAAATATATGGACAATTGCAGAAGTCATAGCAAAAGTGATTTAGCTGATGGAAAGCTAAACACTGCGATGTTCAGACGTAGTGGAGGCAGGAAGGAATGTTCCTCAGAAATACCCACAAACATTCTTTTACCATCACTTTAATATTTCACCACGTGTTTTTAACTCATCTTTCTCTTGAATCCTTTCTTCTTTTGCAAAATATTTTGTCCTTCACCAAAATGTATGTGTTGGAAAGAAAAGAAAGGTGTTGTAGCATTGTCACATTTAAAAATTATTTATATTTAAAAATTGCATTTGAGATAATAAAACTAATTAATTTAAATAAGTAATAATAAAAATTCTGACACTGAATAAAACATTTTTAATACAATCAATGGAAAGGGAAAAACAAGTGCGTTTCTATTAGCTATATGTAGCAATTATCTTGTTTCTCACCAGGATTCCTATTGTTTTAGAAGTTTATCCATTCTGTAAGAACATATCTTATTACACCTCAGACTTCTGTGCTTGTATTTTTATTAGTTAGGACACCAACATTTTAGAATTTTTGTTTAAATAGAAAATATTTTTAAATGATTGTTTTAACTTTTTTTTTTTTTTTAATAGCAGATAAGTAGTTCACAGCCGTAACAAATGTTCAGATGGATTTTCCAAAGGTCTGCTCTTTCACTTGCAATATATACAACAATTTTGACATAGAATCTGATCCTAATACCATTTATATGTGTGACACAGGTGTCTTCCAGTCAGTCTGCAAATAATTGTAGGTTTAGGTCATGTTTAGGTCTTCTCAAGTAGTTTTTTCTCTGAGATTCAGAGAGTAATTTTACCTACTTGCAACAGGCAGTGGTGTTCTGGGTCTGTTTCCACTAGTCCTATTGCATGTTGTGTGAAAGAAACCTTCGGAGCAGAGAAAAGTGAAGATGAGGTCTGGCATGCAAAAGACACTAGGAGAAAGATGCATGAAGGAGACTTCACATATTTGGGATCTTAGCAAAGTCTGGGCAAAAATGTTGTTTGATCCAAACATGTGTATCACTTAGAATAATGCTTGAATCACAGCTTGGTGAGATATTTTGCCACTGAAGTTTTTAGCTGGTAGGATTTTCTGCCATCCCAAATGGACACCTCAGCACTGAGTATGCAGAGAAATAATCAGTTCTCTCAACTCTCTTGATCATCCCCTAAGAGCAGGTCCAAGGCATTTTGGTTGCTTATGTGGATTGTTGAATGGCCTCCCAGATTCACAGACTGATCGTTTGTGGAAGTACTAGTTTGTAATAGACAAGCCCCTTGTTCTGTAGCTGTTACTAGGGAAACACAAAGGAGTAATTTTAGTATCTAGGCCTACCATACATGACCAGTGGTGACAAATGATGTTTTTTTAATTTCATTACATCGTGCTCACCCAAACAACACCAAATGTGTAGTCTGGTAAGACGTCCAGTATGAAACTGACTTAAAGAAAAAAAGAAGACTAAAAATAATAGTTTGAAACTTGGCTGTTATTTGAAAAGTATGTTAAGTAAATAAACACTACATTTTCTTTTCTTAAAAAAAAAGTGTAAACTCCACTAAGTTTTTTTGAGTTGCATGCTGAGTATATGTTAAAACATATCTACAGGCCTAATGGAATCATTTTTTGTATATCTGTAATGCTGGAACTGTAAATTCAGACCAAAATTTATTTTATTTATTTATTTTATGTGCAAATGATTCAGCTTCTAGAGCAAATTAAATGATGAGTTTTTTTTCTTTGATTGCTGCTCAGATGTATTTGGACCATATGTAGGGAGTCTACTGCATCCTAAATATAAATCCTATAAGCTCTGAAAAGAGGAAGGATTGCAGAATGTGCCAATAGGCATGAGAAAACTAATCACTATCAGAAGGACCAAGAATAACAAAAAAGTTTACAGAAACAGCCTGATCTACTTTTTCCCATAATAAATTGAATAAGTCTCCCAGGCTGCCATCCACTTCCTCCATCTTCCTCCATGGGAAATTGTCTCTGGGAAAGGGATTTTTCTGAAAGAAAGTTATAAAAACCATCAAGAAAATAATTTCACTCTTAGCTGCCACTGATAGACTGATACTTTCCTGGAGGCAGCTCCTGCAGCATTTGTAGATGTTGTTTCATGCTCATGTTGCCAAACCATCTGCATTCTGATAGGGCAGCTTATGAATGTCAAGCTAATTAGCCAAGGCTAATGTCTGGTTTCCTGTAGAGAGCTTTTGTGGAGTAATTACATTCCTTGAGGTCAAATTGCTTTAATTACAGGACTTTAACTAATCCAGATAAACAGCCTTTGAATTTTTGCAGTGACTCAGCCAATCACTCTAACGACTTTTATCTAAACCTACAACATGGGGTATTATGACAGGTATAACAATGCTTTTTGTTTATATGGGATCTAAACAATAACAGCTTTCACTAAAGCTTATAAATCATTAACATCTATTAAAGTCTTTGCCTAAGCTTAGGAGCCAGTCATTGTTACTCGCTTTTGAAGGTAGACTTTTATATTTAAATCAACCAGAAAGTAGGTATTTCCGTACAATTAGATGAGAGGAATAAGAGCAAGAACAAACAATTCTGACTCTGTAATTTATTTCTCTTTGCCTCTTCCTATTCCTTTCTTTGAATCTTCTTTGAAGCATGATTATGAGATCATTTTAGGCTATCAACACTCAAAAAGGCCATTTACTCAGCTTGTTTGTTTTCCTTCCTTTGTGTTCCCTTTGCCTCTCACACCTTTCCTTAAGGATCAGATATTTTGGACTACTTTGAAAATGCTGGCAAATGTTTTCCCACCTAACTTCATTGTTTCTAAGTTTAAATCTCTATAGGGTTTCCTCTTCAGAAGCTGTTAATTGGCTATCCTCCCCTTCCACCTTCACTGGCATGAATAAAGACACTAAAATAAAATTCCCTTTTAACAAACAAGCAAGAAAACACCCTACTACACAGAAAGCCTGCACTAATGAAAAGAATAAAACTGGGTAAGAAAGGAAATTAACTGGGGCTTGACCCTCATCATCTTCTGTAGGCTTCAGCTCAGCTTTGGAGTGGATAACAAGTTAGGGTAACATATTTCCCTTACTTTAGTAATTGCTCTGCTACTTGATTACTAGAAACATATGTAAGTTTAGTTTGGATTCCTGCCGTAGACCTAAACCAATATTTGGCCTTCATAGAAATCTAACCTATTAGCCAAGCGTCCAACATGGAAGGAAAGAATATCCACAGAGCTGCTACCACATAATTAATTTTTTAATATTTAATCAATTAAATTTGCACTTTATAATAATAATAAAAAAAATAAGCTATGAATAGAGCATAATTAAAGCTTTACAGTAAATAAAAAGCAATGCCTGAAACATTAATTCTGGGTTGAAACGTCACTACCAGATTATATTCTGTGTCAGAAAGCATTATGCTCTACATAAGGAACTACTTCAGCAGAAATCTTGTAGTCATGTATGTAAAGTGACAAGAAACTGCACTTTAATTTTATTACTTTTACATACATGACAACCACTGTGAATCTGCTCTTGGTTTTTATAATTTCTGTCTTGCACTAGGAGCATATGTAACCATGCAGTGCTAATACTGTGCTATTTCCCCTGACATAATGACATCACTGAGGATAATTTAGTGATAAACAAACTCTAATTATCGGGTACCGTTAATCTATAACCTTTTTTCCTAACTCAGAATGAAACCCCAACTTTTTTTCTACACATTTGCATATATATATATGAGGGTGCTCTAATTTTATAACAGTGTATATTCATTTTTTTTTTTTTTAATTCAGTTTCTGCCACGTTAGTAACTCTTCAGGAATAGTTGTTATAAAAACACAGAACTTAGATCAAAGACCCCAAGCAATACATAAGCTGGCAGGAAAGACCTGATGAAGTCAAGGTGTTGATGAAGCAATATTGGAAAATGTCCTTGAATTTGAGTTCTTTTGGGTGGAACTTTATCAAGCTACAGTCTGATTTTTTTTTTCAGTGTAGAAATAAGTGAACAAGCTCACCATTTGTGAGTCTTTTCATATATAAAGTCAATATATAATGTGGAGTAGGGAATGATTCACATCTTTATAGAGTACATTCTGGAATAGTCTGATATTTAAGAAGAAGAAAAGGTGGTTATCAGGAGTAGTCAGCATGGATTTACAAAGGGGAAATAAAACTTCTGGTAGTCTTCTAGGTTGTCATGATCAGCCAGGCAGATGAAGAAAGAACAGTGGGTGTTGTGTACCTTGATGTCAGTAAGGTATTTGATACTTGTCTACCACAACATCCTTGTAATGAAGCTTAGCAAGTGTGAGATAGATGAGTGGACAGTGAAGCAGTTTAATATCTGGCTGATTGGCAGAGCTCGGAGGGTAGTCATCAGCAGCACAGAGTCTACTTGGAGGCCCATAGATATTGCTGTTCCCCAGAAGTTGTCATTGGGTCTGAGATTCTTCAACATTTTCATTGATGACATGGATTCACTCTGAGCAAGTTTGCTGAGAATACAAAGCTGGGAAGAGTGGCTGACACACTAGAAGGCTGTGATACCATTCAGCAAGACCTGGACAGACTCAAGAGTTGGGTAGTGGGGAACCTGATAAGCTTTAACAAGGCAACTGCAGAGTTCTATACCTGGGAAGGAATAACTGCACACATCAGTACAGGTTAGGAGCTGACTTGCTGGAAAGGAGTTCTTGCAGAGAAGGATCTGGATGTCCTGGTGAACAATAGATTGGCCGTAAACCAGCAGTGTGTCCTTGTGGCCAGAAAGGCCAATGGTGGCCTGAAGTGCATTAAAAAGAGCGTGGCCACCAAGTCGAGGAAGGTGATCCTTCTCCTCTACTCCACCCTGATGAGGCCACATCTGGAGTACTGGGTCTAGTTTTGGGCTCCTCAGTTCAAAAAAAGACAGGAATCTTCTAGAGAGAGTCTAGTGGAGGGCCACAAAGATGGTGAGGGTCCTGGAGCATCTCCCTTCCATGGAAAGGTTGAGAGACCTGGGTCTGTTTAGCCTGGAGACAAGAAGACTGAGGGGGAAACTTATAAATGCTTATAAATAGCTAACGGGTAGGAGACAAGTGGATGGGGCCAGGCTCTTCTCACAAGTGCCCAGTGACACAACAAGGGGCAATACGCAAAATGTAGAACACAGAAAGTTCCATTGGAATATGAGGAAAAAATTCTTTACTTTGAGAGTGGCGAGGTCTGGAACAGACTGCCCAGAGATGTTGTGGAGTCTTTTTCTCTGAAGATGTTCATGACCTGCATGGATGTCTACATGCTGTAGGGAACCTGCTTTAGCAGGGTATTTGACTCAATGATCTCCAGAGGTTCCTTTCCAAGCCCTGCAATTCTGTAACTGTGACACCCACAGAGAGATGATTTCTATCCATCATCTGCAGAAGAACCAGAGAAACCACACTGCGTCAATACATCTGAGGTCAGGAATGGTGGAAGAGGGCAATTCTCTCCTCTTATCAGTCCTGTTTTTCCTGTATTTGCAACAACATAGCGATCTCTATGACTGCTATTCATAGCTGCCATGTTCAGTGAGATCTTCTCTTCAATGGGAACTTCTCTGCATTTACCCTTTGGCAGTACTTTGCCATTGGAGGACTCTGGCAGAGAAATGCAGCCTCACACTGGGGACGTATTATAACCACATCACTTTGGACTTCCCTAAAGTTGCAAGCACAGGCTCTGTGTCTTTCTAATGTGTATTGTTCGACTGAAGTCATCCTGTTCCAGGCTTTCACAAGCTATGCAGTGTGGTAACTCCTCTGCTGTCTTTCCTTTTCCCACCCCATATAAGCTTTCAATTACTGACATTATATTCAAAACAAAAGTATTCAAGAAATTAAAACCAGAATGAAATCCTCAAGGCTAGAATTTAGAAACCAGTTGTAAATGAAACTCTTGTTGCCTTCATACAATTAAAGTGGTATAACGGCAAATAAAGCTCTCAGAGTATGATTTGTGTGCCAGGATAGATAAGAGGCTCATGCACAGTGATCCAATTTAATTTGGCCATAAAGTATACTAAAAGGTCCCAGTCTTTGACATGTGCAGGAGTTTGGCCTCCTGCAAAAACTTAGTTGGGAATTTAAAGAGGTGGGGACCCTACGCAGCCAGCAAAGTAGAGGAAACTGTACTGCAGCATTCATGTTAACAAGAAATGGGCTTCATTATGAAGATCTGCCAAGAAAAAGATTTTTGTGCCAGACAAATCCGACTCATCCATGGCAGAAAATTTCTCTTGTCCTTTGGTGACAAGGATGAAGCACTGACCATAGAGCAATTGTAAAAGCAAAATTAATTCCAGCCATTTTCCAGTCTAACAGCAAATTCCCAGAGTATTTCGTATGGAAGCAGCCACAAATCTCATGCAGTGACTGAATACAGCCTTTGATTTTAACCCATCTGCCTTCTGTCAAAACTGAGAGCCCCACCAAATGTATAGATTCACTAATATCACACAACATTTGAGAGTTCTTTTAATCTCCTATGCCAATTCCAAAGAGAACCTATGAGCCTATTGTTCTCTGGAAAACCCTGGGAAAACACAGCGAAGGCATACTTCTAAGTAGATCCACTAGTTGAGCGAGTAAGTCTCCACTGATATGAAAAGAGTAAAGGTTTAAAAAAAGTTTAATAGTTACAGCAACATGTTAGCAAAGAGATGAACTGAAACTGATTCTTAACATCTGCTCTGACTTTCCCTTGGTCATTAGGAACCTAACACATTCTGTCTTCCTCAGTTCATACTTCTCGGTCTTCCAGAGGCATAGGAAGACTTCCCTTTTCTGCAAATTTAAGTGAAAGGTGTTATGTGTGCAGAGTATTGTTTCTAAAAGAAAAAAAGATGATGAGCTATAATGAGGGAATAATGAGGAACTAAGTATAATTGGCCAACGGATTAATACCTGGCTCCGAGCCTGATGTGCCCAGCAAGGGTTTGGGTTCTTTGGCATCTGCTCTGTTTGCATGAGACCAGGCTGGCTGGCAACCGATAGGAGTAACTTCTCCCACCTGTGGGTCTTCAGACAGGAGTTGGGAAGGTTCATTCATACAGCTTTAAACTAGGGGGGTGGGGGTGTAACTGGGATGACTGGAATGGAGCCTGTCAAGCATCTCAGTGCTTGTAGGAGAGGGGTTTGCTAGTAAGATCCTACAGTCTTGTGTCTTGGTGAAGGAGAACGACTCACCCTTTTGTAGGAAGAACATGAGGGTTGGTGTAAGGTTGGTGGCTGAGGAAACACTTGAGTATGGTTATGAGGGTATTAGGGCTACTGCCACTTGAAAGGAGGCCCAGATCATGTGCCTTTACACTAATCCACGCGACATGGGTAATAAACAGGAGGAGCTGGAGGCCATTGTGCAGTCGGAAAGCTATGATATGGTCACCATCATGTAAATGTGGTGGAATGACTCGCACAGCTGGAGTGCTGTGATGGATGGCTACTGACTTTTCAAAACAGACAGGCTAGGCAGGAAAGGTGATGGTGTAGCCATCTATGTTAAGAAAGAATGTGAATGTGTGGAAATTAATGATGGTGATAATAGGGTTGAGAGCTTATGGGTCAGAATAAATGCAAAGGCCAATAAGACTGATATTATTGTGGGAGTCTGCTACAGGCCACCCATCCAGGATGAAGAGGTGGACAGGACACTTTGCAAGCAGCTGGGTCAAGGTCACTCCCCTTGTTCTTGTGGGGGACTTCAACTTCCCAGACGTCTGCTGGAATTATAATACAGCAGATAGGGAACAGTCCCGGAGGTTCCTAGAGTGTGTGGGAGATAACTTCCTGATACAGCTGGTGAGGGAGCCAATGAGGGGAAGCAAATTCCTGGATCTGTTGTTTTGTTAACAGAGATCTTGTGGAGGCTGTAAAGGTTGGAGGCTGTCTGGGGCATAGTGATCACGAGACGCTAGATTTCTTGATCCTTGTTGAACCACGAAGGGGAGTCAGCAGAACTGCCACATTGGACTTCTGGAGGGCAGACTTTAACCTCTTTAGGACCATGGTTGAGAGGGTCCCTTGGGTGGTAGTTTTGGAGGGTGTGGGAGCTCAGGAAGGCTGGAAATACTTTAAGGAAGTTATTTTAAAGGTGCAGGAGCCGACCATCCCCAAGTCACGGAAGGCAAGCTGATGGGCAAGGAGGCCAGACTGGCTGAACAGAGACCTTTGGTTGGATCTCAGGAACAAAAAGGAAGTTTATGGTCTCTGGAAGAGGGGGCAAGCTACTTATGATGACTACAGGTACATAGTGAAGCTGTGCAGGGAGAAAATTAGAAAAGCCAAAGTCCATCTGGAACTGAACTTGGCCACTAAGGTAAAGGAAAACAATGAATATTTTTATAAATACATCAACAGCAAGAGGAGGGCTAGAGAGAATCTCCATCTCTCGTTGGATGCTGGGGGCAACATGGTGATCAAGGATCAGGATAAGGCTGAGGTACTTAATGCCTTCTTTCCTTAGTCTTTAATAGTAAGACTTGTTACTCCCTGGGAACACAGCCACCTGCGCTGGTAGATAGGGCTGGGAACAGAGTAAGTCCTGCATGATCCATTATGAGGTAGTTTTGGACCTGCTCCGAAAACTGGATGCTCACAAGTCCATGGGGCTGGATGGATTGCACTCCCTGAGGGAGTTGGCAGATGTGGTTGCCAAACCACTCTCCATCAGTCCTCGGCAGTCCTGGCTAACTGAGGATGTCCCGGCAGACTGGAAACTGGGAAATGTGACATCCATCTTCAAAAAGGGCCGGAAAGATGATCCTGGTAGCTGCAGACCTATCAGTCTCACCTCAATGCCCGGGAAGGTTACGGAATGGATAATCTCAGGAGCCATCATGGACCAATTAAAGGTCAACCACAGGATCAGGCCCAGTCAGCATGGGTTTATGAACAGTAGATCCTGTTTGACAAACCAGATTTCATTCTATGACAAGGGGCCCCCCTTAGGGGATGAGGATAAGGCTGTTGATGTGGCCTACCAGGACTTCAGTAAAGGCCTTTGACACTGTCCCCCACAACATTCTCATGAAGAAGCTGGCTACCCATGGTTTGGATGGGTGTACGCTCCGCTGGGTGAAACACTGGCTGGATGGCCTGGCCCAAAGAGTCAATGGAGTTAAATCCAGTTGGTGGCTGGTCACGAGCAGTGTCCCCCAGGGCTTGGTACTGGGGCTGCTTCTATTTAACATCTTTATTAATTATTTTGATGAGGAGATTGAGTGCACCCTCAGTAAGTTTGCAGATGACACCAAGTTGGGAAGGAGTGTTGATCTGCCTGAGGGGAGAAGGGCACTACAGAGGGACCTGGATAGACTGGATTGATAGGCCAAGGCAAACTGCATGAGTTTCAATAGAGGGAAATATCAGGTCCTACATTTTGGTCACAGCAATCCCAGGCAACCCTACAGGCTTGGGGAGGAGTGGTTGGAAAGCTGCCTGATGGAAAGGGACCTTGGTGTACTGATGGACGGTTGGCCAAATATGACCTAGCAGTGTGCCCAGGTGGCCAAGAAGGCCAATGGCATCCTGGCATGTATCTGGAATGGTGGGGTGGTCAGGACTAGGGAAGTAATCCTGCCCCTGTATTCAGCACTGGTGAGGCCTCACCTCGAGTACTGTGTTCAGTCTTGGGCACCTCAGTACAGAAAGGTGCTGGAGCAGGTCCAAAGAAGGGCAACAAGGCTTGTAAAGGGCTTGAAGAATGTGCCATATGATGAGAGACTGAAGGAATTGGGGATGTTCAGTTCAGTCTGGGGAAAAGGAGACTGAGGAGAAACCTTATTGCCCTCTTCCAATATCTGAAACGTGCTTACAGCGAGAGTGGAGTGGTCTCTTCTCACTGGTGATAGGAGGAGGGGAAATGGCCTCAAGTTGTGTGAGGGGAGGTTTAGGTTGGCTATCAGGAAACACTTCTTTACAGAAAGGGTTGTTAAGCACTGGAATAGAGTCCCCAGGGAAGAGGTTGAGTCACCATCCCTGGATGTGTTTAAAAGTTGTTTGGATGTGGTGCTCAGGGACATGATTTAGTGAATGGTTGTTAGTTAGGGTAGTATGGTTAGGTCATGGCTGGACTCGATGATCTTTAAGGTCTTTTCCAACCTGAGTGATTCTATGATTCTATGATTCTATGATTCTATGATTCAGTTTCTGGAAGCAGAAGGAAATGCTTTTGTTTGACATTAAAACAGGTGTCCAGACATTGAATTTACAGTCTTATGTATACTTTTAGTCACAGTTCACAGCAGAAGTAAACACTAAGAAAACCACACCTTTCTAATTTATGGATGTAAAATTGAGAGTACAGTTTAAAATATGTGGGTTATTATTTGACCTTTCCATTTAGATAATGTATTTGAAGTTGTCAAATAGAGTCACATTTATATTTAGCTTTGTATTGTATCAGAAATTTGACTTGTCTGAACAGCAGAAGTGAAACTACATCTCTTGAAGTTTAGAACTCTCTTAAAGTCATTTGAAGTTTTTTTTTTTTTTTAATCTCAGTGAAAGAATGGCTATATCATAGTAATTTTCCTTTAAGATGCTTTTGAGTAAAGAGAATAATCTCCTGCATTCCATTCTAAAATTTTACTTCAAATGTACAGTGTTTTCTCTTTTCTCTTTTCTCTGTTCTCTTTTTTCTTTTCCCCTCCCCTCCCCTCCCCTCCCCTCCCCTCCCCTCC
>JAOWBP010051003.1:0-17015 GCA_028571105.1 Tragopan temminckii | reverse complement strand
AAAGGTTGAGGGAACTGGGCTTGTTTAGCTTGGAGAAGAGAAGGCTCTGGGGAGACCTCATTGTGGCCTTCCAATATTCAAAGGGAGCATATATACAGGAGGGGGTATGACTGTTTACATGGGGGACAAGGGGGAATGGTTTTAAATTGAGACAGGAAGGTTTAGGTTAGATATTAGGATGAAGTTTTTCACACAGAGGGTGGTGTCACACTGGAACAGGTTGCCGAGAGAGACTGTGGCTGCCCCATCCCTGGAGACATTCAAGGCCAGGCTGGATGTGGCTCTGGGCAGCCTGGTCTAGTGGTTAACGGTCCTGCACATAGCAGGGGGGTTGAAAGTAGGCGCTCTTTGAAGTCCTTTTCAACGCAGGCCATTCTATGATTCCCTGATTCTATGAATTTCCACTTTATGGGCCAAAAAAATTCCATCACATTATTTGCTCTCTTTGGGAAGTACTATTGCAAAGATTCCGCTGTTTTCATGAAAAAAAAAGTGGGGTAAAAATGCACTACTTTGACTTCATAGAAAAATTTAAAGAGCTCTTACAATGTTGGGATTCCATTAGGTAAAAGAGTTCCACTTATGTTTGCAGTTGTTACAAAAAAATCACAACATATCTCGAGCGCATGTTATGGTTGCAAACTACGAAGATTATATTATTCTTTCCTTATCTTTTAACAGATTATCATGTAAGCCTAAGAAACAGGGTCTGGCCTCTGAAGCAAGGATCCTGCTCAGAATACGTAGTCAAACCTACATGCTTGTATGGTTATTTAGTTGGAAAACAAAATGAGCTGTAATAATAGCACTAGAAGATGCAAGAGAAGATGGCCTAAAAACATGAGGCCAGACCATAAAACAATAAAATACAATAAAGCTGTACTGCCAATACATTTTATGTTCTCGAGACGCATTGTTCAAGCAGTCTTACGCTTACTTCTAGCCCATGATGTTTGAGACTTGGGGCCCAAATTTGTTCCCAGGCACGCTGGTACAAATTAAAAACAACTCTGACAAAGACATGGGTCGTTCTGGCTTTACTCTGGTGTAACTGAGAACAGAATTTGGCAGCCTTTGCCTGGGGGCAGGGAAACTTCCCAGACAGAATACGCTTGGTATTGTCTGTGGTTCCTGGACAGTAGCAATGTGTATTCTTTTAAGATGCTCAGTATTTGTCAGAAACAACAGATGGTAATTCTCTAATTTAAAGATCTCTCCTACTGTGGAGGCAACTGTGGGTTCTAAAACTGGTGGAGCAACAATCATTCCCAACAGTGCTTATGAGCCAGATACTGTATGACACCTGCAGAGCAGATCAGTAGCACAGAGCATAAGCTACGTAGCATGTGTGACAAGACCAAATGCTCACTTGTGTAAGCTGACCATCTGATAATTTTCTTTCTTGATCGAGAGATGGTACAGATGGTCCCATCTCCTCTTCATCACATTAAATGGTTGTGTTCCAAGGGAACCTAGAAATGTAATTCCTACTGCCTGGTACTGACTCTCTGGAAGGGCATGTGCACGCAGCATGCTGCAAGCAAAGACAGGATGGAGATGGTTATATGTAGGAGGACTAGCTAAAAAATATCACAGGACAGACAAAGATTTTCATCTCTTAAGAGATGGATTAAAGATGTTGCAGTAATCCTGTTTTACCCAGACTGTGATCTGCTCACACCAAAGTAGGAGAAGGTTCAATGTTATCCTGATAGCTGAATTCCTCCTGAATGCTGCTAAGGACCTAGTTTACTTGTCCTTATAACTTTGCAGAGGATTCATATCTTGTTCACACTGAGACTTAACTGCAAAACTTCTTCTAGCTTCAGGAACATAGTGTCAGAACCCTTCTGTTTTCAAAAATCCTGCCCACTCTTATTTAGTTCACTTCAAGCTCAGCAATATATATATTAAAAAAAAAAATTCAACAGCAAAGGCTTAATGGGGAGTGCTTTGCGGCCTTTGTGGTGGGAACCTGCATCCTCAGAACTAAGGGCTTTTTCTTGTCTTCTCTCATCCAATTCTGATCTAGAGGGGAAAGCAACCTCACATCTCCCAGAAGAAATGTGCTTGCAGAACATGCGAGACACCAACAGAGCAGAAACTTTATAAGAATGTTGGGTTAATAACAATAACGTTTGTACAATGAAGCATGAAAATGGGAATCCTATATTTTGTGCCACAATAAACTTTTTTTTTTCAGTCTGGGTGATCCATTTTATTACATAGAAAATAGTTTGGATTTTTAAAATAAAGAAAACAGAAACCAGTTTTTGGGAAGTATGATGAAATGCCAGCTCTAGAACATACGGTGAGGCAGGATGAACTAACACAGCTGCGATGTCCTCTCAAGGAAAAAAAAAAAAGAAAAAAAAGAAGGAAAAAATTATTCTGAATTTAAGAGAAAGGCTGCATTTTAAGCAGTCATAAAAGGACAAGCCTGAAAGCAGAATGAGTTCCTTTAAAACAACATTTATGTTTTCTTAGGAAGAAAAAATTTACCAGCTAGGCAATGTAAGATCCAGCTAGACTAGATGCTTTCCCCTACTTTCAGCTGTAACTCCCTTACCCAGAGCTGCCGAGTGAAACCATTGGAGACAGCAGTGTTAAATCCCAGTGTGACAACAGAGTGGGACAACATTTACTGCAAGTTTGTAAAAGAAACAGAGCTCCTTTGTGAGTAATTATTTTGGTCTCTCTTGATGGTTTTTACTGTAAGCTAATGGTTAGCTGTTTGGGCGCTCAGAGCTTAGGGCAAGCATCTATTTATTATTTAAACATAAATATAGCAAGATCAGCTTCAGTCCTAGTTAGCTTCAAAACAATCTATTGCTAAAAGGATAGTTACATAAGTCCTAATACTATGTGTTTTATTATTACACTTTTCTATTTTTAAAAACATTTGTCTCTCTCCTGTTGCTGAGCAAGATATCCTGCCTACACAAAATAAAGCAGCCTAGATGCAAAGCTCCCAGATAAATGAGATCTCTCTGTTTTAGCTCACACAGATGTTCACTCTCTTCTAGGGACGCAGCATCCAGGACTGGAGAAAGCCAGACAAAGAGAGACATCATGGTATACTTTCCTTTGGAGTCCTTCAGTTCTGATAATTTCTAACAGTAGATGAAATACATTTGGAAGGTACATGATTTGTCTGTTGCTGCAGAAACACACACCAAGACAACACGATTGTGGAGAGAGAACTTAGAGGGAGTTAATGTCTGCAGTGAGAAAAATAGCTCACGACAACTTACTCCTTCTAATTCCACTGGGCAGAGCACGCTTATATTTGCATCCACACAGACTTTCTCTAGCTTGTCCCTAGCCACCCATTGACACAGACAGCACATCACAACTGCTGTTAACAGCCGGGTAATAAGAGCTGATGCTGAAGTGATAAAGGGGACAATAACATGTACCCACCTGGCTCCTGCACTGATCACATAGAAAGGATCTCTCACCATGGCACCAAATTCACTGCTTTCTCTTCTCAGCAGGTCCTGGAGTGGAAAGACAGCATTATCAACAACAAATGAAAGAAAGCAACAAAACACTGATGCTCCCTACTAAGAAGCCACAGCACGTGCCACACAATACTCATAGCTAGGCCCTGTCTCCTCTAAAAACATGCCCAAATGTATCAGTGGGAGCCGGGTGCTCACTGATGTTTAAAGATGCAAGCAAGAAGCTGAGGTATCATTAAAACGGCCTTAACCAGAGAAGTTGGACAGTGAACAAACTGTGCCCAAATCCAGCACCAAAACAAGTGGAAAATGCTGCAGAGAGATGCTGAGTAGCACAGAGGTCGGGAGCTCCAGTCACAAGCAGATGTGCTGAAAAACATCACCAAGTTTTGCACTCGTTTTTTTGAAAACTGAAGTGCTGGACCAACTCCTCTTTGGGCATCTGATCTAAAAACAGAGAAATTTCAGAGCTGAAATAGCTTTGTGAATCTGACTCTCTATGCCATAAGACACCAGTCTACTATGAGACATGAAAGCAAATGCTATGCCCGCTTTTGAAGAAGTTGGTATTTTCTCCCAAATGACCTTTTCAGCACAGTGCAACCCATTGCCCCCTTTCCCACACCCTTCCTTGTTCGTTTTTTTGGCCAGTGTTGCTACAGGGTAAGGGTAAGAGCCGGTCTTAATTTAGGAGTTGGAGAGCTGGAAGATATGCAGGCTGAGACAGATTTAAAAAGCAGAAGGGAAAGAAGGCTGAGAATCTGCTCTGAAGATCGAGTGCTAATAATTCCACATGGCTATCTATTTCCTTATATCTCTAAACAAATTCCTACAGTAACATTGCAATGTGATTTATATGTAGCCTGAAAGGAATATAATACACTGTATACAAGGCCCTGCAAAATATACAGTGAGGCAGAGAAGTCTGCGGCTAAACTGGAAATAAACATTTCCCACAAAAAATCACAAAAGGTCCCAGAAAAGCCCAACCACCCGGTTGCTTTGGCTTTGTCCCTCACTTTATTTTTACTGTTGTATTGGAGATGGTTCAGAAACAAACTGAGTTAAGAGAGCACTCAAATATACTTTCAAACAGACACTTAAATTTTGCCGTATGTTTGAAGTCAAACGTGCTTTCCTGAATTAGGAATTAAGAACAGGATTTTCACCAAAGCCTCACTGCCTCTGAGATAAATACTCACTCCAGAAGTGGATACAGCCAAAGCACTCTGGAAAAGAGCAGCAAGGTCTCTACCCTCTTTCTGGATTTGAAAGAAGACACTGGAAGATGCTGTGAGCAGCTCTGCACCACTGCTTACCATGTTTCTTGAACTAGCTTCCACCAGGCAGAACTCTGGTTTGGCTGATGAATGTACACAAGACTAAAAATGAGCCAGCAAGAGAAACATTAAGGATTTCAAGAACTTCCCTGTGTGACTCCTGCATGAGACAGCAGGCCTGTTAAATGTGCACTGTTAATTGGCCACCGGTATCTGAGGTCTGTGGAGAGAGGGTATGCAGAATGTAACACCAAGGGGCCTGGGCGGATGACTCCTTCTCCTGCCCAGAGCACTCTCCCCATATCCCTTCTTACATTACTTGATTCAGTATCCCTTCACTGCACCTTCGTAATCCTTCTGGGCAGCAGTAAATGTTTGAATAGCAGGAGGGGTCCTGGGTCTCAGATGCCCTTTAAATATGCAGGCCTGCCCAAACACTCAGACTATTTGCAACAAGAAGCCTGCTCATACATTCAGGCTGCTTCCTCCCTCCCTCTGTGATGAACAGAGCCTGGTGTGAAGACAGGGACAGGGGAGCAGGCCCACCGTTGCTGCAGATCACGGTGGCTTCAGCAGCTGCAGTTACCTAAATAGGTTTGCACGGATTTCAGCCTGGGCAGTTGTTCTTTAAGAAGTAAGCTTATTTCCACTATTTACTGTCAGTAGAGCCAGTCAAATTCCCTGTTCATGACACATCAGTGCTATGTTCCCAACCACCAAGCAGGGAACATGGAGAGAGCGGGCTGGATCTCCACTAAATTTTCTCCACAGTGTTTCCCTCCAGGGCTGGAGGCAAAACTTAGCGGTTACTTAGCAGTGCCTGTTCTGAGCATTTCCCAGCACTGTCAGACACAGCACGAGCAGGGGCAATTTCAAGCAGCCTTTAAGATCCTCTGCTTTGCACTGGGGAAGTGGGCTAAGGAAAAACAGCAGCAGCAGCATGGAGTACACCCCACCACAAACATCCCAATGCTTTCCCATTGATGCTGGCAGATAAGCACGTGACACCTCAGATGGTCTGCCAGGGACAGGAAGCACACAAGCATGTTATCAGCAGATGCACTGAAATCCCTGCATCTGTGAAATCCCTGAAGGAGCCCCAGCAGTAAGAAAGCACAACAGAAGCAATAACTCAGCAGCAAGCAATTAAAACAGCATCCTAATGTAAAAGCAATAAATGGTCTGTACCTCAGCATGCATTTAACCTTTCAGTACCAATGGAGTTATTGCCAAGACTGAGCATCAGTCTGTTGCCTGACATACCCTGTTTCCCTGCTTTCTTGAACAGACAATCCAATTTCCACATACCTGGTGTTTTTTATCTGCTGTGGGTGACGATCTGGAACGTGTGTGCACAGGGACACATGCATTCCTTTGCTGATTGTCATATCTATCAAGCAAGTCTTCCACAGACACTGATTTCCCAGATTTCCTGGGTGCTTCAAAGCTCTGCTCCTTCTTCCCATAGCAAGGCTGACCCTGTGGGCGCAGAGGGTCTGTCTGTGTGCCTTTGGTGAGCTCCATTTTGGCTCTGTAATCCCGACACCTGTCTGTTTTCGATCTGCTCATGATCGAGCTGTCCCGGTGTACTTTCTTCTGCTCATCCCCACTCCCATCAAAGCAGCCCGTCAGCCCGGGAGGAAGGGTGGAAGACACCCGCCCTGTCCTGGCTATCCGCTCAATGGACTCTCTCCGGCGGAAGAGATTCTGATCCTGGAGAGAATTCATGCTGGAGGCAGAGGAAAGGCTCTGGCTGTCCTGGCCACCTGCTTGCAGGTAGGAGCTGTGGGATCGCTCCCTGAGCAGCCCAATGTCCTGTGAGGATGGTCGTTTGCCCATTTTGCGCTCAATGTAGTCGGCGAGGGCATTCTGCTGGAGCTGCTTGAGCTCTGGCTTAGAGAGGCTGACAGTGGAAGAAGCTTTGCCATCCCTTTCAAAGATCTTACGCCTATCAGCCACCGTGTTCTCTGGGAAGACAAAATGGAGGCCTTTCTTCTGGAAGGAGAAAGGTGATGGCTCCCCATCAGAGATGCCCACCTCATTCATCTTCTCTGGCTCTGAGTAAGACCGCTTCTTCTGTTCTGCTGTCAGCCGCTTCCGGCCCCCGATGCGCGAGATGTGCGATGTCCTGGAATAGTCCAGGGCAGAGAGGCTGCCTTCCGTTGGCGTGACGCTGTGTCTCTCCTTTGGGGTGTGGGGAGACGCTGCCATGCTCCTCATGCCCACATGAGCTGAGGCAGGCCTCTGGATGGCCCTCTTGGGCATATTTGCAAATGGGGGGCTGATGCGCCGGAAGGAGGTGGCCCTCAGCACTCGGGACTGTGCGTCTTTAATGCTGTTCCTGTAGGCCCTGTTGAACGGTGTGTCCAGCTGTGACCCGTGGGCATCCTGGATGTTGTCCTTCCAGAGGACTTCTTTCTCAGGCTCCCCTCCCAGCTGGAATGTGCTTTTGCTCCTTGGCAGCTGGGCCACTCTTATTTGCACTTCACTTTCAGGACACGGGTCATAGTACTCACTGCATCTTGCTTGCTTCGCCGAAGCTGCCATCTGCAGCTCCACGCAGCGCCAATCTGCCTCTTCCAACTTCCCATTCCTGACAGAGGGGCTAGAGACCCTGCTCATCTCACTGGGCAGCTGGGTGCCAAGTTTGCTCCGCATGTCCTCCGGGCTGTTTGGAGAACTCTTGGTGCTGGAGGGCTGGCTCACCCTGCTGAGCCCATAGTGCTGGCCAAAGCTGGGAACACCAGCACTCTGGGGCCGGTGAGTGCTTTGCTCTCGCTGCTCAAACTTGCTGACCTTCTCTAGCACAGAGCAGCGGGACTTGCTGGGATCTGGTTTGCCATGAAGAACACCTTGGGTGCTGCTAGAGCTGAGCCGGCTCCTCCCAAGATCAGAGGTCTTTGGGTGCTGCAAAGGAATCTCCTCATATTTTGGCTCTACAGCATGGAATGGGGCCATGCTCTTGCCCTCGTCCCGCCTTACAAAGGCTTGCGGGTCTGCATCGCTCTGTTGTCCTCTGTGATCCCTCTCCTCTTTGCTGCTGTTGTTCAAGTAGGACAGTTTGGCACTGGAATAATTTTCACATGGCTCAGAGCTACTTTGCCTCCTGGAGCTCTCAGGGATGTTTTGCAATGAAGAGAAGCTATACTGCCTGGATTTGTTGTGACCCCACTGGAGGTGAGTGGCAGCATCTCTCTCATTTATCTGTACGTTGCCATTTTTGTCAGCCTGGGATTCAGCCTCCCGGTTCTCTCTGGGCTGGTAGGGGTTTTTTCTCACACCGGCATCTCTCGGCTGGATCTGTGGGGCTTGAAAGCTGTGTTTAGAGGCCTGTGCAGGACTCACAGCGTCTCGGTTGCTGTGTGCTACCTTGTAAGAGGGTAACAACTCCTCCTTCCTTGACATACTTAAGTAGACTTCTGGACCTGCTGTGTTATGAGGTTTTTGCTGGACAAGCTGTGTTGTGGCATCATGCTTTCTCTCAGCATCTGGGGGCTCATAGAAAACAGCTGATCTGTTCGTAGTACTTTGGTTTCCATTCTCATCAAAGTCCAGGGTGCTGCTGGCTGCACCTTTGTCATATGAGACTGGAAAAGATGGAGAGTAGCCACTTTCTTTGGCCAGAGCTGGAAAAAGAGTCCCATTATTGCTTGCAGAAGGCTGGGGCACCTGGGCATAGTGTGGTTCTGGAGAAGGTACTGGGTAGACGCCGGTGGGCAGCAGAGGCTGCCCTGGCTGGGAATAGCTCTGCTTGGGCTTCATTGTGGGACTGCTCTCCGGGCTCTTCTCCACCACTGTGTGCAGCTGCCCTTCCCCAAAGTGGGTCTTCAGCAGAGGTCCCTGGGAGAGGGGGCTAACAAGAGGAGACCAGGACCCTTTCAGCTGGTTTCGGCTAGGCTTGTTCAGATCAAGTCCAGAGCATGAGCTGGGTCTCTCGTGATGCCTGATGGCTGCGTAGCTGTCGCTGCGAGTGGGAGGCAAGGGAGGTCCCTTGTGGGGCTTGCTTTCGCTGTCTGAGCAGACCTGGCCTGGCTGCACCCAGGAGGGAGCTGTGTTGTTCCGGCTGAAGTTGTGGATCCTGCCATGGCCGCGGCCATCCAGCGAGACCCGGGCCTCACTGCTTGGAAGCAAAGCAGAGGACTTCACCTCGTACTCCTCAGAAATCCTTCGCTGGGAATCGTAGACTGTCTTGACATACCTGATGTCAGCTTGCTTCATGCCCTCTGGTAGGCTGCCGCGGGAGTGCATGCTGTCTGTGGAGCAGGAGTGCTCCTTGCTGAATGGCGAAGTGGCGTACTCAGGAATGCTGGAGTTGGTGGAGAAGGAGCTGTAGGCTGAATCTCTCTTGCTGTGCAGCTGGGAGAGCTGGTCGATGCTGTTGGTGGATTTGGCTGGGGACAGGTGACAAGGATGGTAGCCAGGGGAGGAGTGGTCCAAGCTTTCCATGCTGCCCTGGGAACTGTACTGGTCAGGGCTTCTCCTCAGATAGCCATGCTCATAGCCAGAGAGATCACTGGTTGAGGAGCTGGGGAAGAGTGAGAGAAGAGTAAGAACCCACTGTTAGCAGAGAAGAGGCACAACAACTTTTAAGTGAGCTCAGAAGAAAGATGTTTAGCTTTGAGACGTGCAGATGAAAACCCATATTTGGGCCTTGCTCCATCCCCTGTTTGCAGTCATCTCAGTTCACTAAAAGGAACTACTTGACATTGCAACACATGGCTCTTATTTACCACCAAGGGGTGGGAGGAGAGAAATGCAGACAGAGAGACAGAGCATCTCTGGAGCCAGGGAGGATCAACTCCACCCATCAAACCTATCCAAAGCACTTGAAAAGCTGAATGAGTGCCGACGCCACCAAGGAGGAGGAGAGGAGCGTATGAGGCGTTCTGGGGAGAATCTGATCTCTTCCTTTTTTCCCATTTCATTCCTTTTTATGGAGATGAAGGCTATGCCCTGGCACGCTTCCTGGAAATTCAGCTGTCCCAAGGATAGTTTGTTTGCTGCGAAAGAAAACTAAGCTGACAAGACAGAGAAGAGATGCACGTGTCCATGCATGGAGGCAAGTTGGGGGTGCAATGATATTAAGTTTTAGAACAGCCCAGGAAGCCTTCCCAGGCTCATCACGTGTAGCTCTACATGTCTGAGTGCACTGTGGCACCTGCTCCAAAACACATGTATTGGCAGAGGACTCATCGCCTCCAAAGATGTGTTCAAATGAAGATATTCAGAGAGCTTCCTATCAGCTGGAAGTGGGCTCCTTGTGCTGGCCACATTTCCTTACACCTCACATGGGGATATCACAAATACATGTAGAGATCCCCTTGGCTAGAATAAAATGCAGCAGCTCTGCAGTGATGCAGAAGAACACAGAGAACACAGGCAGAAATACATCTTGCAAAACTCAGGATAAAGCTGGTTTACTTATTTAAATGTACCACTATGCTAGTGAAGAAAAAAGAAAGTCTCCCTGGCAATGCTCTGTGCAGTCATGGCCAGCTGGCCACTAGATGTTCCCCATACTCCTCTCTAAGCTCCCAGGAGACACAGCTGTGCTGCCAAAGGCTCTGCAGGAGCTGCAGCTGGGAAGCAAAGCCCCCAGGTGGGAAGTGAACATGTTACAGGATGATCTGTGCTTCAGGCCAGGGAGGAACAAACATTTTTTTCTGTAACGATGCCCTCACTTTTTTTAATGCCAAGTATTTCCTTCCCACCCCTGTGCCAAGACTTGGTTATATCTGTAAAAGATATGATGTTTAAATCCCAGTGGCTATAAGGAGAATTTCCTGCTCCTGAAAACCTCCTGCTTTGCCAGGGAAAAATGTTCCTTTTCCTTACTGGTTAATTTTAATTTTTATTTCTTTTCTTATGCTGGGGAAACAACTGTCTGCCTTTCTCCATGGGGGCAAGCCATGGGATACAGAGCAGGACTCCAACTCCTGTATATGGACCCAGAGATGGCCACCTTAATATACTGGCAGTGGGCTCTCTTCTTGTTGAGAAGGAGAATTTTTTAAGCAATTAGTTGCATAGATGTTAATCACTTCAGAGAGTACTTAATTGAGAAATACATGGCCACTTTGTCTGGGTAACCAAAGATGAAGCAAAGCCCTCCTGACTCCAAACCTAACCCTGGCTGTTTGTAATCCCATCAGCTGTATGAAGGCAACATTATTTTGCCACCAAATTTTTGTTCCCTTCCTTCATTCCTGTGCTCTAGATTTAGACCCCGATCTTGTAGTCAGCACCATCAAGGCAGACCCTTGGGCATGAGGCAGAGCCTCCCTAAAGCCAGTGCAACACTGGAAACAATGACACAGTATTTGGGGTTTAAAAGCACACTAGTTTGGAATCCCGATTTCCATGCCCGTGGATGATATGTAAAAACCATGAAATCAAAAATAAAAATGCTGGTGGCTCTGCGCCTCTGCCTATGCAGCACACAACCACAGCTGTGTAGTGCTTACCTGGAGTGGTAGGACTGAAGCCAAGGGGTGCCAAGCATACCCTGAGATATTTGCATCATGCTGGGATCGGGTTGGTTCTCTGAAAGTTTGGTTGAATGCCAGGAGTGAGGTCGGCCCAGAGTTTCACTCCGCCTAGGCAAAAGCAGAAGGATTTTGCACGTCAATCTCAGGCCAGCTCTTTCAAGGATGATGAACATGAAGAAACTGACAGAAACATTTGAAACACACTCACGTCTAACTCATCAATGATCAAGAATCCCCAAACATGTCACACGCACTCCTCTTTGTCCCAGCCTTTGGGTTCGGGGGCAGTACAGGAGCTGCATATCGCTGAAGACAGCTTGCAGGACAACCTCACCTACACCTACATAGCATGAACCCATGAGGAGGATATGACACATCTTCAAAGCCTCTGTCTCACTGAAATTTTCATGGTGCAGCATGTCCTGAATAAATTAGTAAACAGATTAAAATGTCCTCTGTAGATATTAAACAGACACCAAATGAGGACTCCTGGCACTGAAAAGATAGAGAAAAATGGCCAAGGTAAAAACTGATTGTTGGGGTCAGACTGTACTGGCAGAAATTAATTTGCAATGGATAATGCTCTGCTCCATAGAAAAATGTTAGCAGAAACTGAGATGCAGAACCACTTCAGCAAGACATTTTCCATGCAGATTTCAGAAGAGCAAATTACTCTCTCATCATCACTTAAAAGAAGAACAAAACAAGAGACATTGTTTTCCTTTTGACATTTGTTGTGACAGGACTATCTTAAGGAGAGCTGCAGTGGAGGTTTATACAGGGCAAGCTGAACCAAGCACCATTTTACCATTTCATGTGTAGATGTGTTTAAAACAGAGCTCTCTTGTTATGCTCCTTGCCCACAGAAACAATGAAAATGAACACTACAGGATGGAAAGCTGACAAAACTGTTTATTACTAATAATTGTAATATTATACTAATAATTGTAATATTGTTTGTTCTTGCCTTCTCCGTTGCAGAGATTTAAAGACTCTCTTTGTACTCTGGAGCAGTATGAGCCCCCAGTATTAATCTGCTGCTTGGGAAAGCACACTGGATGATCACAAGCAAAGCACATTAGCCCTTGATTTGATCAGTAAAAAGCTGCAAGAAGCTGCACAGCCAATCCTCTGAGCCACAAGTATTTTAAACCCTTTGGGCCAATATCCTTGTAACAATACAACACGTGGAGAGAGAAGCTGTGAATGTAAGTCCGAAGACATGCCGTACCAGCTCAGCGCGGGATAACCTTGCATTGTTTCCACACCTACCTGATCCTGGAAACGTGGATTAAGGGTAACCAAATCCTAACCAAGCTTAAGCCAAGAGGGGAAGTGCTGCAGTACACATGATCTCCGTCTCGTGTTGCAGACACACAGGTGAGCCCTTAGCAGAAGGCAGGATGGAGACATGGAGGGTTTGCATGCACACATACACCAGACAGCAGAGACGGAGGGCTCAGACCAGTCCCCGCTGAATCAATCGAGAGACTCCTGATGCAGAGTGGAGAGGAAGGCACAGCCTCTCCTGCATGTGGGAATACCAGGAAGACCCTGCCTGCAGCCTGCTGTAACATCTGAAAATAGCACTTTGTTTCACTGTATATCGTTAAGCTTAAGTTTGTAAGTATTACTGCCCAAAGAGGGAAGAGGACTGCAGTTGGAGTATAATACAACTGCGTCTACAAAACAGCCATCTTCCATTACAGAGCAGCAGAGAGTTGGGTCTGGTTTATCTGCTGATTTTGCAACAGCTTCTGGTTACACTCGCACTACTGCAGAGCACAACTGTCAGGAAACAATTAAGAGCAGTGCAAGATTAAATTCTTTAAGGCAAGTGGGACAGAACCGCCTCTGGGAAGCGTCAGATCCTGATTCAACCCAGGCAAACTGGCTGAGTCATAAACCTTGCAAACACAGCAGCTAATGCCTGAGTTAAGATAAATTAATAGACCTTTTATTGGTACAAATTTAGTATAGCTCAGTGGTCTACAACAGAATCAGGAGGCTGTAGGATTTCAAAATGTAACAATAATACTAAGCCATCCCACCTCCTTACCCTTTATCTTAGTTCCTCAAGGCCTGTAACTGTACCACACTTGCAGAAGCATATGAACAGCTGTATTACTAAGAAGTTCTCCTGTTCAGATAACGCAACAAGGTCCTCCTGGACACCTCCCATCATCAAGTAATTGGTCAGCCAGCTCAGGCTGTCGGAGCAAAAGTACCCAGAGAAGTCAGCAGACCCCAATGCAACGCTGCAGCTCTAACATTGATTACATATCAGGCACTGCCAAATTCACATTGTAAACTGGGAAACTGAAGGGAAATAAAGTCTTTAATTGTGCCCAGCTACCATTATCTGGGTGCTCCTTCTTGCCATACTCATCACAGCATTTTCAGACATCAGCAGTTTTCTGGAACACAGTCTGCTCAATGCAGTCTGGGCTGCAAGGCTTATGGTGACATTTCTGAGGCTCTTTACTAAGAACTGGCGTGTAGCTCTCCTTTATTAGGAAGAACTGACTGTGTTCTCCCTTGTTATCCCTGTAGAAAAATATTTTTATGCTTTGTATGCAAAATAATAGTGAAATGGCAAACTTTATACAGATTCCTTGGCACTGACTACAAATTAATCAGCACTTAACGAATGGCCATCAGAAGCTTTCTCCAACAACAGAAAGATTGGCTTATTTTTTTCCCACAGCTACAAACTGAACGCACACAAAACAATGTACTGTCTAATTTCCATTCTTTATGTAATGTTCCTTAATGATGCCACAGTACACACAACTCGAGTGTGTTGCTTCAACCATCCACCAGCCTCGTGTCCTCTGAGAGCTTCCACCTTTGTGTAGAAATGCCCGACTTGACTAAAGCAAGCAATTTAGCTTCTTCAGATTGCCATTTTCCTGTTTTCTATGCTTGTTCAGAGAATTTCCTATTTCCCTAAGCCTCCAAAAGCAGCAGTAAGGATCCATGCAGCAATACCAACCGCTACTGCCGTGCCAGCAAGAACTGCAGGTGGATGACTCTATGTGAAGAGATCTCAAACGTAGCAGTTTCTATATAGTCTCTCAGAGTGACTACATATCTGGATAAACACAAAGTAAAACAAGGGTCTGATTTGTCACTGCTGTGCCCATGCTTCCAAGATTGTCATACCAAGGAGTGCTAGAGTAACAAGGATACCTTCTCCAGATATCCTACCATGTTGCAGTCCCTATTCCCAGCTATTAAGCAGGAGATGAAGGAAAAACTAAAGCACCAGAAGCCTATTAGGATTTCAACAGAGCAGGACCACAATCTACTCAAAGCAATGTCGCTCTTAATTAAGGTTCAGTCATGGTTCTAAAAATAAGCATAACAGATGAGGCCAATTAGAAAGAAGTCGGACCATAATGCATCAGCCTGATGTGTCTCTCACTGAATTTGTCTTTTGGGGCTCAGAGCCCTTCTGGTAAATTCAGGGGCAGAGTAAATCTGAAATGTTCTCTGTCCCTTCCTCATTTTCACTAAGAATAAGGAAGACTTCTTAGAAAGATGTGAAGTCTGTGAAATGATATTTCATGTCATAGATCTCAGGCACAGTATCTCCCCACCTACAGGGAGAGTTGCAACCCATGCCTCTCTTTATGCTCTGACTAAAACTTTCCAGAAGCAAAAGAAAAAAACAGGCACTGAAAGAAAACCCCCTTCAGGACACCTAGGTCAAATGAATGAATACTCTCAAACCAGAAAACAATCTTTTGTTTTGCAGTATGTCCCTCCCTGTAGCTCCTAGAGGACAACTCCACAACCAGTGAATCCCTTCATAGCATATCACAGCTTTTAGCAGTTTTAGACTTTAACACACAAAAAAAACCCCAACAATTTGAGTAACATCTACCAGCTGAGTTCAGCGCTCTACCCCAACTCAGTTTGGTTTGGTTTCATTTCCCTCTCAGACCCCTTTCCAGTGTCACAGGCAGATGTCATGTCTGTGTTTTTCTGCAACTTCATGTGCAGAAAGCAGCTTGTCTCTCTTCCTCGTCTTCTCTCCCCAGCACCAAAAGCAGGCAAAGGAAAGCCATGTGGAACAATTTCTCGGTGGAAAGGAACAACCAAGCAATGCTCGTCACACTGATTCTGGTGAAAGCCAAGGTGCAGATGGCTACGGATACATGACAGCATCATGTGTTGCAGCAGAAATTGCAGGAGACAAAAGATGCTTTTTCTGGAAAACAATGCTCTCCCTTGGGCTACAGAAAAAAAGTTCTGAGATCACTCAGAGGTGATGGCAGCTGTGAGCAAGAGTCGCTCCTTGGTTGAACTCATGAACAGTCAAACACTGTAATTAATGATTATTGGACTCGTACATCACACCTCTGTGTTATCGCATTTCTTTGGTAACCCCTGGGCTGCCTTATCCAAAAAAGGTCCATTTACCCCCTTTTCCAGAAAGGGAAACAAAGGCCTCAAGAGGTGAAGTGACTTACACACAATCACCCAACAGCTCTACCACAGAGTGCACCGCTAGGAACTGCACCATGTGCTACTGCATCATTTTCCCTTCATCCAAGCATACGTCTGACAGGCAATATTTAGATTGAGGACTGCGCCCTACACAATGAAAGGGTCCCACTGACATTCCTGACACTAACCAGACAACAGGCTTGAATAGGAACAGTGGGGCTTTGGTTATTAGTGTGAGAGGTGATGTATACAACCTTCATTCTTGTTGATTACTGTATTTAAGGACTTTGTCCTGTTGGGATCTTCTGACAGCTTTCTTTTTTTACATAAAGCATTACCAAGCAACATGGTAAGTATGACTTAAATTGCAGAATAAGAAGTATTTCAGATCTCTATCTTGAGAAACTATTGTCCGGGATAGTCTGTCTGTGCCGCTCACACAGGTCTGTGGCTTAGTCATGTGGAAGTCCCCTGCCTGCTAACTGAGGCACATAAAGGCCAGAACAAGGAGCTGGTCAGTGCTGGGTTAACAACCCCCTGTAATTTCACGCTTCTTGCCATAATTTTGCTGTTTCATTGGGGAAAAAAGAAAAGAAAAGAAAAGAAAAGAAAAGAAAAGAAAAGAAAAGAAAAGAAAAGAAAAGAAAAGAAAAGAAAAGAGACAGCTGCCACATGTAGAGTTTTGCTTTGGCTTTTGTCCTTGAGAAGGACTCTGCTATGTCCCGCCTTCTCCAGACATTTACATCTGCTGTCTAAGCACAGGTAGAGAATCTCAGCAGCCAGACAGTAATGTGATTTAACTTGCCTGTGGCTTTACAGAACTCACAGAGCTGCACTGATTTATCCTCCCTGATGAACTGGCCCAATGGGCTTAATTCAAATAATTTTTTCTCATTCTTTCCTAGTCAGTAAATTAGTTAAAAAGACAGAAAAACAAGCATAGCTTAGATTCTTTTGCACCCTGATATCAAACACACAGCAACCTGCAAGAGAAGAAACCCAGGAACAATGGAAGGAATGTGTTTTCCCGTTCTCATTCAGAGGAACTGGGTGGCTGGCAGCAGGAACACTATCCAAGCCTACAGTTAGCCATGGCAGGTAACCAGGGGGATTCATACAGTGAGCATCTCCGATGGAACAGGGCTGTCCTCTGAGTTTGAGCTACAAACCACAGGCAGCTCCAATAACCTCAGCATCAAAATGCTGGTGTAGAAATGAGCAGCAGGAGAATTCAGCTACGTGCTGAATGCATGGATGTGTCCGCATAAACTGATTTGTGTGGATGGAGGGGATTTTTACACAAACAAACAGGCAAAACCACACAAATT